>CAUYLG010015709.1:0-104684 GCA_963573385.1 Cacajao melanocephalus | reverse complement strand
CATGTATCAATATTAATCCTAAATTTAAATGGACTAATGCCCCAATCAAAAGACATAGACAGGCAAATTGGTTAAAAAGCTAAAATACATCAGTATGCTGTATCTAGACCCATCTCACATGCAAGGATACACAAAGACTCAGAACACAAAGATGGAGAAAAAAAAAAAAAAACAGAAGCTGCAATTTTCATCTCTGATTAAACAGACTTTAAAGCAACAAAGACCATAAGAAACAAAGAGGGACATTACATGGTGGTGAGAGGATCAATACAACAAGAAGAGCTAACGATCCTAAATATATACTCACCCAATACAGGAACACCCAGATACATAAGGCAGGTTCTTCATGACTTACAAAGAGACTTAGACTCGCACACAATAATAGTGGGAGACGTTAACATTACACTGTCAATATTCGACAGATCAACGAGATAGAAAATTAACAAGGATATCTAGGACTTGAACTCAGACCTGGAACAAGTAAACTTAACAAATATTTACAGAACTCTCCACCCCAAGTCCACAAAACATACATTTTTCTCAGTATCATATTACACCTGTTTTAAAAGTGACCACATAATTGGAAGTAAATCACTCCTCAGCAATTGCATAGCATTTCACAGGTTTAAATAAAATATTGCTTGGCTGCTTGTTTGTTATTTTCATCTCTTATTCCTTCCTGTCTCCATTGTTAAGCACAATTATTGGCATAATAGAGGTTTTTAATACCCATTTTTAGACTGCATTCTAGCCTGGGCAATAGAACAGAATCCCGTTCTCTCTCCCTCTTTCTCTTCCTCTTTCTCTCTTTCGTATATTCTTTTTTTTCTTTCTTCCACTCTCACTTTCTTTCCTCTCTTTTTCTTTCTTTCAAAAAAAAAAAAAATGATATGTCTCTGTGAGTTAGTTAGGCCTTCATGTGGTCTTAATCTTGCAATGGCCCTGGTTAAAAATCTCCTGTTTCATATCAAACACCACTGTAGGAAGAACTACTAGGTCACTAGACATATTTGATCTCTAAGAAACTAAAGGTTAGCTCTGCATGTGGTGACAGTCATGGGATACACTATTGGACAAGGCACGAAAGAGGGCCGGGAAGTAAATGACGTGGCTTCCTGTGTTGTTTGAGATAAACATGTGAAAGGAAGCCTGGAGCTCTTCTGACCTGGCAGAAGCTTACCCCAAACTGCCCACCTAAGAGTCATTCTAAGGAACTCTAGAGAGAGGGCTAGGGTGGCAGACAGACACTGGGACCTGTGTGAACTTTAACAAACTGCCCACCTAAGAGAATCATTCTAAGGAACTCCAGAGAACGAGCTAGGGTGCTGGACAATGGGCCTGTGTGAATTTAATACAAGCTGTTCTGTGCCTTACGTGGTGTAAGTAAATTCTCTGTCCGGGGGCCTCTTGGTCTAGCGAGGCGGCTGTGTTTCTCATTCGTCCTACTCCATGTTCGGTGAACCTGGCTTAGGTGCTCTACCACGAAGTCTTCTAAGTGCAGGTCAGTTTTGTTTGCACTTCATGCCAGGCTCCATTTTGAAATGTTTGCTTCTTATTAAATGTTCTTTAATCTTAGAACCAAGGGTCATTTGTCCTATAGTTCTGGGAAGATAACAAGGAATTTTCTAGAGCCAAAGTCCCCCAAAGCCGTAGAGCTCCTCATCAGCCGTTTTCTTTCTTGCGTTTGTACAATGCCCTATCACTACCTACACAGCTGTTGGGGTAAATGGGAAGAATATAATCATATGTCAAGAAGAATTGCCAAGTAATTTATTTAAACAATGCTTACAATTCTGCTTTCTGCATTTCCTGTGTCTCTAGTAATTTAACCTACAGCATTTTACTCATGACATTTAATCAATACATGCAAATCACTTCAGGGACCTATTATATCCTGAATTCATTAATCTACTTGGGCAAGAGACAAGCATGTAAGAAGGTTTTCTTGGCCGAGGTCAAAAAAAAAAAGGATGAATAGTATCAAGTCCCACAATCTCAAGCTTTTTAAAGATTGAAATACCCCAGAGAGTGAGTTGTCCTCTTGGCTTGCTTTTCTAATTCAAGCAATTTTCGGTACGATATATCTTATACTAACTTAAGAATATACACACATTGGTACTTTATTATTAGTAGTCATAATTATTATTCTTTCTATTCTATGTGATAAACCTTGATAGGAATTGCAAAATAAGCATATTTATCTCTCAGACATCAGGATGGTTTCTTCATCAGCGAATATAAAAATGAACCTAATGCAGTAAAATTTGACTTGTATCAGTCATCAATAGGAATTTGGTTTATGACTGCACAAGAGAAAAACCAGTGGATCAGATGTTCTGTTATGGTGTATTATAAAATATTCAAACTTGGGCTTTTGCCAAGAGCTGATTTATCAGAGTTCTGAGATAGACACATATAACATAACAGGATGTAAGCCAATCAGATGACCATTACATTCAGTGAACATAAATTGAATTATTTTTTACGACATGAGCATGCTGCAGTGTTTCAAAATTCTTGTTTTTATTCATAGCGGGGAAGAACAATGAGACATTTTATTATTTTTATTTATTTCTATCCCTTTGTTGCACAGTTCATCTGTTGGACTATTTTCGAGTTGCATAAAAATTTTAAGATTATTTGTAGTTTCATTGACAAGTAAATCTAAAATGTACATTTTCACAGGCGTGTCTGCATCACATGCACCTGATTTCACAGCGCACATCCGGGATAGGCAAAGTGCTCATGCTTCACGTAGGTTGAGGCTCCTTTGTGCACTGGCTGCTGTGCTAACACGATGTCTGATGAAGCAGCACGAACACAAGTTGTGTCCATGTGAATGGAGTTTTACTATCATGGAGGAGTTAATGTCTCTACAGTGAGAGTCTAGTAAGAAATGGCTACCTCGGTCAGTGGTGTTTCCTCAGCACAACTGAAATCATGGGGACAGTCTCTGTGTACTCATATGGAAAGGCTGCTATGAGACAGCTGCAAGTGAGAAAAGCAAAGCACATGACATTGTTTGGATGTCTGTCCCCGCCAAATCTCATGTTGAAACGTGATCTCCAGTGTTGGAGGCGGGGCCTGGTGGGACGCATTTTGGTCATGTGGGTGGATTCCCCATGAGTGGCACCCGCTCCATGGAAATGAGTTCTGACTCTGCAAATCTATGCAAGCCGTGGTTGTTGAAAGGAGGCTGGCTCTTCCCCACTTCCTATCTCGCTCTCTCTTTCACTGTGGGACGTGCTGGCTCTCCCTTTGCCTTCTGCCATGACTGGAATCCTCCTGAGGCTTCACCAGTAGCAGGTACCAGTTCCGTGCTTCTTATATGGCATGCAGAACCATGAGCCAAAACAAACCTCTATTCTTCACCAATCACTCAGTCTCAGATATTCCTTTATGGCAACGCAGGTGGCCTGACACCGCATAGAAAAGTGGGCAGTGAATGCTGACACTCTGCGCTTTTGGGGGTCCTACATAGAAGGAAAGGGAAGGGAGCACATGACTGTGTATTTAAATTTCCTTACACTTACATAAAGACGTCGGAGGAGAAAAGCTAAGTAAAGTGGAGACATCAAATACTCAGTAATAAATAGGGCGGATGGAGAAAGAAGAATAAGGAACACTGTGAGTTCATCTCTTTTCTCACCTTTTGATGCTTAGGCAGTAGAAACACATGCCATCTCTTCAAAAACAGCAGTCAATGACTCTGGTAGTGGATGTTGTAGTGACTTACCCTGATCCACTCACAGCTGCTTTAAAACAATTTCCCAGACAGTTGCCCTCACTCTGGCTTGGGCTGACTTGAGAAATGGTTGGGAGAGTATGTCCATTTCCAATTAGGAGCATCCTACAGCCCGCAACAATCTGATAAGAAGGTCTGAAAGTCCCCCGGGTTCAAGGTGGAATGACTGGGTCACTGTGCACACCCCAGGCTCCCTGTGGGAGCCAGCTGAGCTGGCGGCAGTCTACGCCGCACTGTGGGTGTTTTCTTCCCCTGCCTCGTCCTGCTTTTCTGCTTTCTCATTGGTCTCTCTTGACTGCTCTCCTCACTATTCCCTTAAGCACCTCCGTGGCAAACTCTGCTTCTCAGGAATCTGTCTTAAGCCAGGTTTTTTGGAGCAAAACGAAGAAATAGAGTGAGGAGAAATAGTCTTAAAATGAAAGGACTTCCATTGGAGTTAAGTTAGTAAACCAGCCATTTAGATGGATAATTCTATTCTTGTTGGATCTTCTAATTTCTAAAATAGCACAATTTTATCCATGATCTCCCCCAAAAAGCTCAGTAAGGCACATGTAGGTAGAATGATATCCCAAGTACCTCTTCACTAACAGTTGGTAAAATGATGACTAGGATTGGATCTATGGAAGGTCCACACATTTTTGATTTTCTGTTAATATGATACTGAAATTAATTTTCTCTATTGCTTACACGGTGGATTTTATTACCATCATCGAACAATGAGAACTTTACTAAACAATAGTGATGATGTAGATTTGAGCCAAAGTAAGAAGTTTCACTGAGCAGATGAAACACTCAACACTTGGCCATTTTGAGGTTATTCAAGGCAGGTCAAGGTCAGGGGGTCCAGATCTTAGGGTGGTGTCACTTTTGGAATCTTGAGCAGGAGGGACTCTAACCCAGGAAATGCGGTGCCCACAAAAGCAATAAAAGAGTTGGGGAACTCCAAGGCATCACCTTATGTTGGCTGATCACTTGCAGAGCACCTGGAAATTACGGAAGCCACAGGAGAGCAGCAGAGATCATCCATGTCCTGCAGGGGACCCAGCTTGCTCCACATTTTCCTGCCACCTGAATCTTGCCCATTCCTCCTGAGCCTTTGGGGGAGTCACAGTGTGGCTTCTGGTTATCCTTCATTTTTGAAATATCCTCAAAGCTTCTCATTGGTGGGTTATAAACAAACCCAAGAAAGAAGAGATCCCAAGAAAGAAGTTCCTGTTTGTCCAACCTTTGGAGCAGAGGAGACACCCTAGAAAAGGCAGCATCAGGGGTCAGAGTTGGACACACAGTGCACCTGCAGGCAGAGCGCATCCTTCGGCAACCTAAGAAAACACACTGTAGAGGTAAGAAACAGAGTTCCCAAAGATATGAACGAGGCACCACCACACCCACTTGGTGGTGGTGAGCACAGGCAAGGCCTGAAGCATCTAATGGACTGGACTGGTCTTCAGGTTTAAGATCTTCTTGATATGTATTCTTGGGTTTTGGTTTGATTGCATTTAACGGCATGGAATTGCCCATTCTCCTGATGACACTGTACCTGTTTTTAAAACTGTACGTAACATTTTCCCTCTGCTGTAAAGTGTGTCATACATTCAAATTAAGCACCCAACTGCCTGCTTCCTTTGCAAAATGCTTATTGACTTAATTTTCTTTTAGTTCAGATGGTTACACTAATTTGCTTTTGGAAGATAGGGTTATACATTCCAACAGCTTTGAAACTACTGGTTAAATACTTATCACAGCCAGCAATTTCAAATTTTCTTCAAAAAGTGTATTCCCCAAAACTGAGTGATCTGATTGGTTGGGTCATAGTGAATCCACGTTTTATTGTGATTCTATATGTCAATCCATCTATTTGCAGAAGTGCTGGTAAATGTTTGCACTGATACAACATCTTCTATCTTTTGTCAAAAAGACCTTCATTATTGACTCTTGATACTCTGTTTTCAATGTGCTATTAGTTTGATGTTGGGCCAAAATCAATCGTTGGTATGTTTTGTCAATATACTTCTTCATACTTCACACATATTATCACCTAATTGGTGGGTTCCTAAGACGGTCACTAGACTACTAGTAGAACTAGAAGTTGCTAAATGCATCTCCAAATTTTTTGTCAGCTGGAGTATTACATGTCTTTTTGCTTAGTCTATGGCAATATCTATCATAGACTTGTTTTGGTCAAAGACTGTTTTTGGCTGTGAAAAGCAAACAGTAAATTAAACCAATCTGATGATTTTTTTTAAGTAACAAGAGCTATGCATACAGTTTATTGCTGATATCATTTTATCAGCTCATACTGCAGCCTCTTTTATCCACTGTATCATCCCATGCTTTGATAACTTGCCAAGGAAGGGAAGGAGACACAGTAACAGACAAGGCAACACCCATGTACAGAAAGCAGCGTTTTCTCAGCGATCTCAGTAGCCTCAACACATGTGCCTTCTTCTAGAGATGTCTTAAGTGGTCATGCATAACTTCAAAAGAATTTAAGATATATAATTATCTGCCTGGCCACTTGGCTGGCATGGATAAACCTGGGCTTGGGTAAGTGAGGGAGAATAGAGGTTGGGTGTTCAGAAGATAAACAACAGAATTCTTACTTATGTGCACCAGGAAAACTTTCCAGTCCCATCTGTACACACCGAGGGAGAAAATGGGACATTGGCCTCTTCCCCTTAGCAAATCCTTGTTTATCCATCTTCTTGTCTTTGCTTGTGAGAATCTACTCATTTTTCAAGACAAGATTAAGGTATGTAATTCCTTCAATATACTCTTATTTAACTCCATTTGGAAAAATAATTTCATTGTGTGCACTTCTGTAACAATTTATATTTCTATTAGGACAATTCTTTATATAATAAACCATGGAAGACTTAGTTATTGTCCAGATTCTGGACAATAGAACATTTACAAAGATATTTTGAACAGATAATTAAATGACTCAATCTTGAAAAAGTCAAGGATGCCACAGAAAGAGGGATACATACATATGCGTGTGTATGTGTATGTGTAGTATGTGTGCGTGTGTTTATCTGTAATGTATGTGTATGTGTGTCTGTATGTGTATGTGTAGCTTGTGTGTTATGTGTGTATATATGTGTGCATATATATGTATTTGTATGTTTGTGCATGTGTATGTGTGCATGTGTGCTTGCACCTGTGAGTGCATATGTGTGTATGTGTTTGTGTATATGTGTGTACATGTTTGTATGTGTGTGTATGTGTTTGTGTGTGTGTGTGTGTGTGTGAGAGAGAGAGAGAGAGAGACAGAGAGAGAAGTACTACTCCTTCTGGGGAAGGTGAGAAGCTTGGCGTGACTGGATAACCTCATTCAAAAGGGTGGTGGGATCTGGTGTGCTTTGGGTGCTTACCTGGGGCTGTGACCTGCTGAGCCCTGTGTGGCCTGCTAAGCCATGCACCTTCCTGAAGCAGTGGAGCAACACTGGAGGCTCAGCATTGGCATAAAAACAGGAGCTCATTCTTATAGACAATTTGAAGGGGGCAAAATCTTCAGACAAAAGGATCCACTTGGAAATTGTTGCACTATCTCAGTGAGGTTTGATGAAAGAATTAACTAAAATGTGACAGAAATAATGAAGATCTATTCAAGAAATGCAAGTCACCATATTTTGAGGGCATGATTGTTGACTGTGTGCATGTGTGTCTTCTTCACTAGATTACAAGGGGCCAATGGCAGAAAATAATGTTTTTGGTTTTTTTGTTTTTACTCTACGACATTCTGCATACATAAAATATGCTGGGCATTTGATTGAATTTGTTCTGATTGAATTTATTTTTTCTATTGAATGATAAGATAAATTTAAGTCATAAACACAGATGAACATATATCTTTCATCAGTATTTAAACTACAATACACTGCAGTGCAGAGCTCAAAGTCAGTGACTTGGGAGTGATCGGGGATTCAAATGCAATTCACATCATATAAAAACTGGCTAAATTAAATGCAACAGCAGACCTGATGGGCTACATTCCAGCTCTTTCTCCAGATGGCTTGTTCCTGTATATGTAGAGAGATGAAAATGAAAAGTGATTATCTTACTAGACTGGTGTCTCTATGCCAAACAGAATTATTTACAATTTTTGAGATTAATAAAGGATATTTTGACTCAAGGAAGAAAAGCTTGCTTTCTTATTTTTTATTTTTTGGGGGGTGCAGAGTCTCCTTTTGTCACCCAGGCTGAAGTGCAGTGGTGTGATCTCAGCTCACTGCAACCTCAGTCCCCTGGGTTCAAGCGATGTTCCTGCCTTAGCCTCTTGAGTAGCTGGGATTACAGGTGCCTGCCACCATGCTCAGCTAATTTTTGTATTTTTAGTAGATACAGGGTTTTGACATGTCGGCCAGGCTGTCTTGCACTTGTGAATGAGACTTGCCTGAAGACTACTCTGGATGAAGTTTTAAAGGAGCACTGATGACTTCACCCTTCTTTCTATCTTCCTCCTAAACAGCCCTTGCAGTCTTGCAGTCAAAACAACCCTCTGCAATGAGATTTCCTACCACAACCTGTTACCCATTTCCTCTCAGAATAAAATGGTTACTATTCAACTACAATTTGTGCACCTGCATTGATAACCAATGTTGAAAGAAAGAGAACTGCAAGAAGGAAAGCCTTTTGTCTTAGTCCAGGCGTGAAATCCCATTAATATTGAATGTGTCATGGGGAAATGTCTGGTTCTATAGAACACTAACTCTAACTCAGGCTACAAGGTTAATGTGTTTATTTAACTTAGTATTTTCAGGCTCATTAGGCAGTGTTTAGGCATTATGTATTATAATTATTAATCATATCTCAATGGAGGAAAGAACTGTTTTCCACCAAATGTATCCAAATTAGCATTCATCTTGGTCTCTATTAATGTTACCAGTGGAGAAGCTAGTGATGTACTATAAAATATTATGTGTATGGTTACTATGTGTCTCAATTGATATCTGCATAAAGTTTTTATAATAATTTTTCCAAATGGCTTAGAAACAAAAAGCACTTATATTTAATTATCAAGTTCTAACTCAAAATTACAATAACTGAATACTCTGCAAAAATATTGATTTTGTGCTTTATTGAATCCAGTAAGCACAGAATGTCATAAAAATTCAATGCAGGCTTATTTTTCCAGCTTGCATTTACAGATTCACGAACTTTAAAGGATATTCATCATCCGTCTTCTTGGGCATTTATGTTCCAATCTGTAGCAGTATAATCTCCTTAGGAGTTTAGACTCATATTTTTCTCTTAGAACTTTTACTGAAACAGGCTTGCTTTATCATTGAGCTTGAATCTTAATAGTTTCTCTTTCAAATACTAACCATGGGTTATTAACTTAAATGTTCCCTTTGTGGCTCTTTCAATGATGCCTTAGAGGCATGATTTGTAATTATATCATAAGGTTGTTAAAGCTTTTATTTGAAAATACAATAAAATAAAATAATTCAAGCTTCACATCTTAAGTTTAAGGTAAAACATCAGAGGGAAAGGTAACAAATATATTAAACTAATTTTTAAACTAATTTGTGAAAGAGAAAATATGTTTAAAGCATAATGTTTTATTGAAAGAAAAGTAGATTCAGGAATAAATATGATAGATTTATATCCTAGATTATCTACTCACTATGTAACCACTCTAATTAAGCCACTTTCTTTGTCCACATTTGCTTTCCTTCTTTATTTTGCAATAATAACAAAATATGCATATTTTTTATCAGGATTAAATAAAAACACATAAATAAGTCATATGTATTTTTACCTAAACCTAGCATTGTATAAGATGTTAGGGGTTATTTAATGAGAAGACAGATAATACTTACTTTTAATATAAATATAATTAGGTGATATTATTCTATTCTTTATAGGTAGAAATAACCTTTTCAAAACTTAGATGCAGGATAGAATCTAAAATTGCATCCTTGTTCTGAATGAAACACTGCTTCTCCTCCCAGGCATGTCTGCTGCATTTTATCATACACTGTATAACCATCTTAAGTTAGAATTACACTTCAAATGTTTTACCCTCAAAAATGCACAAGAAAGAGTCTACTTCAGCTAAGATGAGGCAACAGGGATTGGATTTGCGTTTTTTCTCAAATAACTAAAAAAAAAATCTGCATGAAGCAATAAAATTTGAGTAATTGGACATCAGGCAGTGAGGGCAGTGGCTCCAAGAGATGAGAAGCAGATGAGGCGAGTCCTTTGGTTGCCCAAGCTTAATGCTCAGTGAGAGCTTACCCAGAATCCTGCTCTAGTCCTATCTACCAAAGCTTAGTAGCAAAACCTGGTAGAGGCTTACCACATTTAAGTCACTTAACTGCATCCCAGGACAAAGGTCTAGAATATTTAGTAGAATACAGAAAGATCCAACAGCACCAAGGTCAAATTCACAAGGTCTGACATACAAACATCTTAGAAGACATTTTTAAAAGGCAGGAAAATATGACCCATAATCAATCACTCAAAACCATCCCCAAAGTGACTTTGATAATAGGATAGTAAATAAGCTTATTAAGTTGAGGTAGTTTTATAACTGAATTTTATAAGTTCAAGGATCTAGAGAAAGTATTAAGCATGTAGAAACCTGGGAGAGATAAAATGTTGCTAACACTTTTTCCACTTATAATTGACTAAAAGAAAATGATATAAATAGAAAAATAATTGTGTATTGTAACATATAAACATGCAAAATGAGTGGCAGCGATGTCATAAAGGGAAGGAAGGAGGACGGGAGAATGCTTACAATGTCCCTGCACTACACAGGAAGTGATACGATGCTATTTGAAACACAACTTACATTAATTAAATACTCCATATTGGAAAATTTAAGGTAACTGGAAAAAATTTAAAAAATATTTATAATTGATATGCTGAGAGTAGATAAAATGAAATCACATAAAATGCTCAGTAATGACCAGAAAAGACAGGAAAAGGGGGAGCAAAGAACACAAGCAATGAATAGGAAAGTTACTAATTTGGCAGACCTACCTACATCAACTGGCATCTTCAGTGTGAATGATTTAAATATAACAATTAAAAGAAAGATCAGGGCTGGGAGAGGTGGCTCACCCCTGTAATCCCAGCACTGCGGGAGGCCAAGGTGGGCAGATCATGAGGCCAGGAGTTCGAGACCAGTCTGACCAACATGGTGAAACCCTGTCTCTACTAAAAATACAAAAATTAGCCAGGTGTAGTGGTGCGTGCCTATAGTCCTAGCTACTCAGAAGGTTGAGGCAGAAGAATTGCTTGAACCCAGGAGGCGGAGGCTGCAGTGAGCCAAGATCATGCCACTGCACTCCAGCCTGGGTGACAGAGTGAGACTCTTGTCTCAAAAACAAAAAGCAAACAAACAAAAAAACAAAAAAAAAGAAAGAAAAGGGAAAGAATGGCTAGAAGAAACAAAAAGACCAAGACCCAATTCTATGTTATCTAGAGGAAACCCACTGAAAATACACCGGCTCAGAGAGGTTAAAGAACAGGGAAAGAAATACGTCAGGCAAACACCAATCAAAGAAAGGGGGCAAAGCTGCATTAATTTTAGAGAGAGAGAGAAAAAAAGAATATCAGAACAAGAACAGTTAAAAGAAATAAATGAGGACATAACATGATGATAAAGAGCCAATACTCCAGGAAGGTAGAGCTCACATCTTATGAGTGAGAGATGGATGCTTCACCAGCAGGACCAGGAACAAAGCCACTGAGGTGTTTTCCATCACCACTCACATTCAACAGGTACGGGAAGAACCAGCTAATTAAGAGAAAAGAAAATAAGAAGACAAGAGAAAAGAAGGAAAAGTAAACGGATTCAAAAGGAAGAAATAAAACTGTCTTCACTGGTAAATGACAAAATATGGAGAAAAATCCCAAACCCTATCCCCAAAACTCTTGGGACTAGTAAGTGAGCATAGCAAAGTTACAGGATAAAAAGTTATTATATAAAAGCCAAGTGCCTACCTGTAAACCAGTAGTAAGACATTAGAATTTAAAATTTAAAAACTTACAGTAGCACCAAAAGATAAATATTTACATACGAATCTAATGACTGCACAGATCTATATGTGTGCACAAAACTCTGATAAAAGATTGAAATAGAATCCCTAAATAACTATAGAGGTACTCTGTGTTCATGGATTGTAAAGATTCCAAACTATTGTCAGCTCTCCCCACTCTGATCTACAGAGTCAGCCCAATCTCAGTCTAAATCCCAGCATGCTATTTCATAGATATCAAGAAACTGATTCTAAAGTATGTATGGAAGGCAAAAGAGCTGGAGTAGCCACAAGATTCTGAAGAAGAACAAATTTGAGGACCAACACTACCACACTTGAACAGTTTGCATGAAGCTACCATGATTAAATCAGTAGCATATTGGCATAACTACCGACATAGATCTATGGGACAGAACAGAGGACCCAGAAGTAAAACCACATAAACATGGTCCATTGATTATTGAAAAAAAAAAAAAAAAAAGGCCAGGAAATTTAGTTGAGAAAATATAGCGTTTAAAGCAAATAGTCCTGGAATAATCCAGCATCCCAAAGGGGAGAAAATGACCTTAATTAAACATAGACCTTATGTTTGCCACAGAAATTAAGATGAAACTGAAGCCTAATGCAGTGGCTCGTGTCTGTAATCCTAGCACTCTGGGAGCCTGAGGCAGTGGATGACTTAAAGTCAGGAGTCTGAAACCAGCCTGGCCAACATGGCGAAACCCCCATCTCTACTAAAAATACAAAAATTGGCCAGGCATGGTGGTGTACACGTGTAATTCCAGCTACTTGCAAGGCTGAGGTGGGAGGATTGCTTGAACCTGGGAAGCAGATGTTGCAGTGAGCCAAGAGAGATTGCCCCACTGCACTCCAGCCAGGGTGACAGAGCAAGACTCCATATCAAAAAAAAAAAAAAAAAAAGGAACTTAGATTGAAATGTGAAAGGAACAATTATAAAAGTACTAGAAGAAAACATAGCAGAAAAATTAGGTGGTATCAGATTTGGTGATTCATTTTAAGATACAACACCAAAAACACAATTTATCAAAGTAAAAATTTTTAAAAACATTTGGTTTTTGAAAGATACTGTTAAGGGAATAAAAAGACAAAGACTGGGAAAATATTTGAAAACACACTTATATCTGCTAAAGTATTTATTTCCAAAATATATAAAAATGATTTAAAACAGTAAGAAAACAAATGACTCAATGAAAAAATGGGCAAAAGTTCTAAACAAGCACCTCACTGAAGAAAATACACTAATGGCAAATAAATATATGAAAAGATGTTAAACACCATTTGCCATTTGGAAATTGCACATTAAAATAACAATGGAATACTACAACATACAGGATGACTAAAATTCTCAAAGTTGGCAGTAATTAAAGCTGGAAATGATGTGGAGCAATAGGGATTCTCATTCACTGCAGCTAGGATTGCAAAGTGTCACAGCTACTTTGGAAGACAGCTTCACATATTTGTTACAAAGCTAAATATAGTCTTCTCTTAGAACCCAGCAACTGTGTTCCTAGGTATTTACCCAACTGATTTGAAAACTTCCATTAGTAAAAAACATTATTTTTAGCAGCTTCATTCATTACCTCCACAAACTGGAAGCAATCAAGATGTTCTTAAATCAGGGAATAAATAAACACATTGTAGCATATCAATGCAATGAATATTATTCAATAATAAAAGTATTGTTAGGTATCCAGCCAAAAAAATATGAATGACACTTCAGTGCATGTTGCTAGATGAAAAGCAGTCTGATAAGGCCACATACTGTATGATTCCAATTATATAACCTTTTGGTAAAGGCAGAACTATGAAAATGGAAAAGGGAAGCCTACGGTGTCAATAAATGCAGGTTGAGCATCATCCTTTTCTCCCAGAATACCATAGGAAAGTTAAAAAAAAAAAAAAAAGGAACTTTATATAGGAGAACCCAGAAGTACCAGCTCAGCAGGTGCTCATGTTTGACATCAAAAACGGCAAGTCATGATGATGGCTTGAAACACAACATGGTTTCATGAAAATGGCACTTCACTCTGTAGTTTTGGTCCCAGGCATCCACGACCCTGTCGAGTCATGAGAAAAACCTCAGATAAATCCCAGCTGAAGCACATTCCACAAAAGACCTGACCAGCACTCCCTGAAACTGTCAAAGTCACCAAAAATAGTCTGGAAAACTGACATGGCCAAGAGGAGCCTAGGAAATGTGAGGATTGAATGTAATGTGGGATCCTGCATATGAGATTGTGGGGAAGAAAACGGACTTCCGGTTAAAAATAAGGAAATCTGATTAGAGGGTAGGCTTTAGTTAATCAATAACAATCAATCCTGGTCCATTCATTGGAACAAATGAACCACATGAAGGTAAGTTATTATTAACAGAGGAAGCTAAGTGTGTAATATAGGGGGAGTCTCTGTACTATCTGTACTTTTTCTGCAAATTTAAAACTTTTATAATTTAAAATTTTAATTTTTTTAATAAAAAAAACTACAAGGCAAAACAGATTCAGGATTATCTAATTTCCTTGGTAAAACCTGGAGTACCAAAATACACATACGTTTTGATTCAGTTGTAACATATTTCTTCTGTTTTATAAAATAATTTACACCATCTGCTAAATTCCAAAGTGCTTATTTAAGAATGCAAACTAAATCTTACCATATCTAAACACTGTAATTGCCCCAAAGTTTAGAAATACAACACCTCTATAAATGACTTGTCTCTTAATTGGCTGATGAGCATTTATTTTGTCACTGAATGTTTATTTTTACATGTGACATATGATGACTTTATCCACACGGAAGTGAATCTTTATGCTGGCTGCCAGAATGCCACAATCAGAGGAGCCTTAGAATTGGGAGTTGTGAGCAGGGTGCTGTGGCTCACTCCTATAATCCCAGCACTTTGGGAAGCTGAGGCAGGCAGATCACCTGAGGTCAGGAGTTCTATACCAGCCTGGTCAACATGGTGAAACCCCGTCTCTACTAAAAATACAAAAAGTAGTCGGGCATGGTGTCGGGTGCCTGTAATCCCAGCTACTGAGGAGGTTGAGGCAGGAGAATGGCTTGAACCTGGGAGGAGGAGGTTGTAGTGAGCCAAGATTGTGCCACTGCATTCCAGCCTGGGTGACAAGAGCAAAACTCCGTCTCAAAAAAGAAAAAAAAAAGAGAGCTGGGGAGTTGGGAGTTTACCTTCTGAGTCCTGCCACTTACAATTATGTTATTTTTGAATGAATGTCTTAAAATATTTATATTTTAGTTTCTTCTTCTGTAAATTGTGAATAGTGATATTTGCACAGATCAATTGGACATTTATTTGAGGAAATGTATAATAATTGAACATTAAAATTTTAAATATTACAGTTAATATTTAACATTCAATTTAATCTGGAGAAAAAATCTGATCTTCTCTCTTTGCAAACTCTCCCCTTGAGCTTCTGTGATATTGGTTGTGATCATAGATAAGTGAAGAACTGATGTCAGAATGGTAGGTCAATTATATTTCAAGAAGACACTTCTAGTTGGAGAAAAGCTGGCACCACCCAGATGTACAAACTGGCTCATCTGATCTTGTGGGCCCCACCCAGGAACTGATTTAGCACAAAAAAATAACAGCTTCAACTCCCTGTGATTTCATCTCTGACCAAACCAATCAGCACTCTCAACTCACCGGCCTTCCTGCCCACCAAATTATCCTTTAAAATTCTGATCCCTGAATGTTCAGGGAGTCTGATTTGAGTCATAATAAAACTCCAGTTTCCCACACAGCTGGTTGTGCATGAATTACTCTTTCTCTATTGCAATCCTCCTGTCTTGATAAATTGGCTGAGTCTAGGCAGTGGGCAAGGTGAATCCTTGGGCGGTTACATTAGCACAGCTCAAAGCACTGTGCACGGAGCCTGCATCCATGGAGGAGGAGGACTCAGCCATGGAATTGTGAATCATTTCATTTTCTGGATCAATAGAGGGTCACACTGCACATGCGGCCCTATTTTTCTTGGCTCTCTGTCTATAATGCTATCATCAGTTTTATTTTGTTTTGTTCTGGTTTACTTTGTCCTATTGTTATTTGTATTATAAGAACTTTTCTAATTAGAAAGTAAATTCAGCTAAGGATACTCAATGATTTTCTTTATGTCTCAAATACCTGGCACGGTTTGTTATAAACCACAAATGGCAAATAAATATTCTTATTTATAAATGGAGTGCAAATGACTGCAACCAAGTATAGCGGTTTCATGGTTAAGATCCCAGAGATGAAAATAACTCAAAATTGAAGCTCTTTTAATCAAAGTCATTGAGGGGATAAGTGAGAAAAGTAAATGCATCACAAGTGACCTCCTAAGTGATAATGAATGAAACTATGCTGTGTTTCCCACCACAACTATATCAGTATAAAACATGTCCTCTTTCTCCTAGGCAGTTGGACACATGTAAAATAGTGTTGGGTGCTGGTTCAAGCTCACTCAGTAGGAGAAAGCTAGGAAGAGGCAAAGCTCTGACATTTGTTCTGCTTTGACAGCAAGATCCTGTGGCCCAGACTCCTCTGTTAGTTCCTTTCTAGTAGAAAGTATAGGCAGTGCAGCTGCTGGGAACCTCATCTTGTCCAGGCTGAAGGCAGCAATGGGGCACGTGTGGGTTCCTGGCTTTCTGCCATCAACGTTGCTAAGACACATTTTTGATAAGTGAGACCTGTCATGCTTTTAATACCACTCCTCAATGCTGGGTTATGCAGGGAGCGACCTGCTGAGTGCTGCAAAGAGCTTATGCTCTGGGTCATTGTTCCCTCCCAGTGACTCACATCAAATGGAAGTTCTGTCCTCCCTGTGCCTCAAGCTCCCAGGGCCGGCGTTGCCTCCATTGCTGATCCTCAAAGTGTCCTTTGCTATTTTATCTATTGGAGGTTCATTGATTAAACTCAATGAGTCATTTTAAAAATGTTTATTATTGATAATGCCTGAAATTTATACACTCTGGAGTATCTGTTTACAAGATGAAACTTTCTTAGTAATTGTGACCAAAACAAACACTTTCCCAGAAAACAAACAAAGAAAGTGATCATTACTGAGCCCAAAACTTAATAAATGGAGGGAAGAGTTCTGAAAACGGGCTGTGTGTTACAGACGATCTTTGAAAGCAATAGCGTTAGGAATGCCATTATGACATTTGCACAGTGACTCTTTGGTTATTTAGTATGTTATGTATTTTTCCATTTGATCCAACAATCGCCAGGCTAGGAAGTTTTGTCTGAGTAGTATTCTCTTTTTAAATATCATGTAAATCATGTAAATCAAGATTCTAGGGGGGAAACAAAGACTCAAGTCTAACGTCTTCATTGTGAAAGAGGTGAGACTTGAATTTCTATTTCTTATACTTTTTTTGTCATAAAGCTCTTTCTGTTCTCACAGGTGGTCTTTTCTAATAACCAGCCTCACAATGGACCTTCTTAATGTAGATCTATAAAACCACAAACAAAAACCATTAGCTTGAAACCTTTGAAGACTACTTAAAAATAAATGCTCATAATTCTAGGGGGAATAATCTCACCAAATAATCATTGCAAAGCCCTTTGTAATTAAGTACAGGGGACATTACTGGAATGCAATGTTCCATAAAGAGCTCCACTGTTGTGCTCGCAAGAATGCACCCAAACAACAATAATAACTAGAACAACGATTGATAAAGCGATAGCAGTGCTCAATTTCCAAATCAGAATTTGCCTGCCAATTGATGTCGGAAAGAACATCCCTTCCAGAGAACTGGCGTCCTCTTAGAATAGCTTTTGAAGGGCAGAGGCCTGGTCTTCCCCACATCGCTCATTTTCTTTTTTACTTTCATAATAAGTATCCTCGTATGCTAAGTTTTAATCTGAACCTAAACTAATTCCCTGTCAAACAAACTAGAAATGAAAATTTTACAAAGGTACTAAAGGGTAACTCTTGGAATTAACTCTCTTTGGTTATTCCTAGACTAGAAAAAAGCTATTTTTCTTAGGTAAAAGAGTATACCTGAGGCCGGGCGCAGTGGCTCACGTCTGTAATCCCAGCACTTTGGGAGGCCAAGGCAGGCGGATCATCTGAGGTTGGGAGTTTGAGACCAGACTGATCAACATGGAGAAACCTCATCTTTTTGAAAAATACAAAATTAGCGGGGCGAGGTGGCCTATCCCTGTAATCCCAGCTACTCGGGAGGCTGAGGCAGAAAAATCACTTGAACCCGGGGGGGCGGAGGTTGAGGTGAGCTGAGATTGTGCCACTGCACTCCAGCCTGGGCAACAGAGCAAGACTCTGTCTCAAAAACAAAACAAAAAGGTATACCTGAGTGTTGGACTCTGGACCAGGCACCACCTTGCCAGGCAGAGAGGAGGCCAGCACGACTCTGGGTTGATGCAGCCTTCCTCAGCAGGTGATATCAACACTCAAAGGCAGCAGAAGCCTGCTCAAGGCAAAAGGATGGCCAACTTAGAAAAGAACCCAGATGAATCTCACATACAAATAAATATGTGTGAGGATTTACAGCGAGAAACTTGAGGCCGGTCCCTAGATGTGCAGTTTACAGAGGAAGGTTCCACTAAAACGTTGCATCACTCAGTGTGAGTCATTTATGTAATTTTTAAACAAGCATAGGCTGTCTTTGTATTCTCCCAACGTATCGGGCATTGTTTTGAACACTTAATCGAAGAAAGCAGAAGTGTGAAGTCTGCCCCGGAGGAGCGTACTGGCGAGTTGCACTGACAGCTGAAATGTCAACAAGCCTGAGACAGTGGTAGGAGCAACATGCTGTGGAAACAGGTAGACGGCACACCTATGTCAATCCGGACCTTAGAAAGACTTCCTGGGGGAGGTGACACCCTTCCGGATAGGAAGATCAAACAGAGACTCTTTAGGAATGTGAGAACAGAGACTAGATGAGAACACGGCCGCATGAACGTGCCAAAAGAAGGTGAGGTGCGCCTGGTGCAAATGCACTAAGTCCTAAAAGTCAGGGTGAACGCAGATTCCCAGCCCTCCATGAAAGCCCAGGACTCAGCATGTTCATAGAAGGAGCGGTAAAGAAGAGGGTTCAGAAAATAAATATATTTGCATATTGTCAACAACCTGATCCATCAAAAATGATCAGGAATGACATGTATTCGGTTGCTGAGACTGGGGGGATCATGAAGTCTCAGACACACTCATGGATAGTCATCTTGCAAAAGCGCTGAATGGTGCATTTATATGCTCATAATAATATAGGTAATATATAATATAATACCTGTGTAATAATTGTATAATTATTACATGTGTGGTCATAATGTCATATATATGCTCATAATAATATAGTAATACATATTACCATATAGTAATATATAATATTATAATCTAATACCTGTATAATAATTGCATAATTATATATATGCTCATAAAAAATGTGTAATATGTATGCTTATAAGAAAATAATATGTATGCTTAAAATAAAATATGTAATAATACCTGTGTATTAACTGTATAATTATCACATGTCTGATCATAATGTCATACATATGCTCATTATAATATAGGCAATATATAATATAATATAATATAATACCTGTGTAATAATTGTATAATTATAATATTGTATGCTCATAATAATATGTCCTATATGTGCTCATAAAAAAGTAATATGTAATGTTATATTATAATACTTGTGTAATAATTGCATAATTATTATATGTATGCTCATAATAATACATGATATATGTTCACAATAATATAGGTAATAAACACTATGATAATACATTATTATAATACAGTTGTGTAAACCTTGTATAATAAGTGATCATATATGTTAATAATAATCTCCAAAAGTAAATATTGTAATTGTCCCATCTCACATAGAAGAGGAAACTAAGTCATGAACAGTTAAAAGACCTGCTGGATGTCACAAGACAAGTTGGAGGGACCTGGGCTTTGCACATAGGCAGAGTTTCTCCAGCATCTGTGCACGTTCTCACCATAGCCCTCTTTTTTTCTGTGTGGATGCATGCTGCTTTTGAGCAAGAGTTTGGCATTTTTCATAAGGTTGGTTGGTGTCCCTGCACCTGGCAATACCCAATCCTTCACTGCAGGGTTCAGGTGGAGGCTAAATAGTTATGTATGGCTTCATTCCATCTTCCAATTTAACGTACTCATGAAGAGTCAAAGAAAAGCACCTGAGATGCATCAGGCCCTACCGCCAGTGCTTACAATAAAACTGAACACAGCAGGCCACGTCCTTCCTCCTAGGGCTCATATTCTCGTGGAAGGAGTCAGACGAAAGGCAGAAAATTGCAGTAGATAGGACATTAGAGGTGACAGGTATGGGGAGAAATAAATCAGAACAAAAAGAGTGGCTGGGACTCCCTGGGATGAACAAAACTCCGGAGGCAGAGACAGCAGCCGGTGCGGAGGCCCCTTGGGAGAAGCACAGCAAGGCTGCTGCACCTCCCACTTGTCGAGGGAGGAAAGAGTCACAGAGGATGAGGCCAGGGAAAGAAGGGGCGAGGCCGTGAGCCCCTGTAGTCTGGGAGGCGGCCGGCATGGCTGACTGTGACCAGCACCCCGTGGCTGCTGCATGGAGTATAGACTGCAGGGGTGTGAAGGGAAAGGAAGAAAGATATTTGGAGGCTCAGTTTAGGGGCAGGGGATGGTGGTTTTTGTCAGGAGGTGGCAATGAGGTGGCAGGAGGGCTTGGGATTTTAGGTAGTTTTTAAAAATGGAGTCAACAGGATGTGACATTGGATTCCACATGCACTGGGATCTGTGATGGAAAGAAAAGCAGCATAAACAGTTTCCAGGGTTCTGCTCTGAGAGGAAGGAGGGATGCCCATTCTGACCGAGGGAATGGGTTGGGAGGGCAGGATTTCAGCTCTAGACCAGTCTGAGGTGTATGTAAAACCTCACGGGAATTTGTTCATTGGCCTCTATTTGAGTTGGGTATAGGAGCTTCAATTTTGTGAAAAAGGTCTGGAGTAGACACATGAGAATTCAGGGGATTGCTGATGTATTGATGATGCTAACACAGCCACAAGACTGAACATAATCTTCAAGGCATGGGGGATAAGAGAAGGGAAGCCAGCAGGACTTCACATTAAAAGTTGAAACATAAAACAGGGAGATGTGTGTTCCTGGAGGCCAAGGGAGGAAAATATTAGAAAAGAAGAGAGTTATCAACTATGAGAAATATTATCAAAGGTCTAAAAGGAGAAGGGATGAGACTGGATGATTCTTGTTACAGAAGTGGACGCTGGAGACCAATGAAGCTCATAGCTTCGGAGTGTGAGGCGCTAAGCTGGCCAGAAGGAGATTATGAGTCCAGGGGACTTGGAGATGGATTTGGTGAACCAAGAAGAGGGTTGGTGATGAGGAAGCAGTCAGGATCAGAGAGGATTTCAGTGGTCTTTGTCTTTTTTTTCTCCTCTTTTCTGTGGTTGAACTACATATTTTTTTTAAACTAAGAAATCACATTTTTTATATATTTTTGGGGAAGCTGTGACTCAGAATTTTTCAAGTGTCATGAATTTTGTGATCAGTGCAAGATTGAAACTGAGGCACAAGATAACAGAAAATGCGTGTAAAATAGCTTTCGTATATAAATGTGTGATTATTCAGTATCAGACTCCAGGGAAATCTCTAATAAATATCACAGTATAAATGTATTTGAAGTATCTCAAATAAAATGATAGGTAAGTGCACATATGTAATTTCCTTCTTCTTTGCACTGTGTTATGGCTTAAAATAGAAAGAGATGACATGGACTAAAGATTGCTTTTCACAGTCTTTAAAAAAATGACTCAGTTTAAAGCTTTCCTCCACTAATGTGCATTAATTAGACTTCTCACAGAGATGGAACCAGGTGGGAAGGGACATTTACGTGAGTCTGTTTGAAAATATAATCATAATTCTGAATTATGATTATTGAAATTTGAGGGCCTCAAGCATCCACGCAGATGGTGAACTGTGAAACAGGAAATATCTCCACAGCTAACTTCGAAGATGTCAGTATTCCTCGAAGGAAATTTGTTAAGAATATACTTTACGTTATTGTAATGAACATACCATATACTAGAATTTAATGTCTGTGTTCGATTCTTGTTTTCTAATCATTTGTCAGAAAGCATAAGAGAAACAAAATTCCAATTTCTTAGCTACCGTGAAACACTACCATGGAGCAGTCCCTAATGAACCCTCAGCTCCACTTGTGATCTAATTTGTCTGAATATGTGCAAGAGATGACCACATATCAATGAGAAGACATTCATTTTTACATAACATCTGAAATTCTCATAAATTCCAATATAGTAACATGCCATCCCATAATCTGTGAAATAAAAGGCCGTATTTTGTTATTGCTATTTACTTGGTGCTAATCACGTTTTAAAACTTGAATTGCGTTTTAACAGAAAATCGAATACTGCATGTGGTGATTGGTAAGTGAGATCTAAATATTGGGTACTTATGGACACAAAGAGGGGAACAGCAGATACTGTGGACAACTGGAGGGTAAAGTGAGTAGAAGCGGGTGGGTTAAAACACCACCTATGGGGTACTGTGCTCACTAACTGGGTGATGGGATCTATACCTCAAACATCAGCATCATGAAATTCACCCATGAAAGGGACGTGCACATGTACTCCCTTACCTAAAATAAAAGTGCCAGGCACAATGGCTCATGCCTGTAATCCCAGCACTTTTGGAGACCAAGGTGGTTGGATCACTTTGAGGTCAGGAGTTCGAGACCAGCCTGGCCAATATGGTGAAACCCCATCACTACTAAAAATACAAAACTTAGCCGGGCGTGGTAGCATGGGCCTGTAATCCCAGCTTCTCAGGAGGCAGAGCCAGGAGAATCACTTGAACCTGGGAGGCGGAGGTTGCTGTGAGCTGAGGTTGCCCCATTGCACTCCAGCCTGGAAGATAGAGAGAGAGACTCTGTTGAAAAAATAAATAAATAAATAAATAAAATGAAAGTTGAAATTTTAAAAATAGAATTAAAATGAATAAATGATACCATCCGTACTTTGTGCAATAATAGAAACAAAGTGTATTGTGAAAAAGGAAAAGGAGGGGAAAGAAGTGAGACTGGGAGAGGGTGATTGACCTGTCACTCACTGCCAGACAGAGCCTCGGCCAATTTAATGGATGTTCTGAGAAAGAGAGAAACGCTCAGGGTTTTTCCAAGTTGAGGTGAGAGAGGCACACTCTTCCCACAGCCCACACCATTCAGTCACTTAGCTGTGAGCTGCCGTGGGAAGAGTGCTTGAACCGTGACAAGGCCGCTCAGCCAAGCCTCTCTCTGAAGATGAATCAGAGATCAACGCTGACTTCTGGAGGCGTTCCCAGCAGCTTGAGTTGCGCACTGAGTGCGTGTCACTGCAGCACCCCACTTACCATGGAGCAATTTTATGTATTCATTTATTTATTTAGAGATGGAGTCTTGCTCTGTTGCCCAGGCTGGAGTGCAGGGGCACGATCTCTGCTCACTGTAACCTCCACCTCCCTGATTCAAGTGATTCTCCCGGCTCAGCCTCTGGAGTAGCTGTGCACCATCATACCCGACTAATTTTTTACTAGAGATATGGTTTCTACAACGTATTACACTGTATTGGCCAGGATGGTCTTGATCTCCTGACCCCATGATCCACCCGCCTTGGCCTCCCAAAGTGCTGGGATTACAGGCATGAGCCACCATGCACTGTCTTTTTATTATTAGAGACAGAGTCTCACTCTGTTGCCCAGGCTGGAGTGCACTGTCACAATCTCAGCTCACTGCAGCATCTACCATCCAGGTTCAAGTGATTCTCCTGCCTCAGGCTCCCGAGTAGCTGGGATTACAAGTGCCCACCACCCTCCCAGCTTTTGTATTTTTAGTAGAGATGGGGTTTCACCATGTTGGCCAGGCTGGTCTTGAACTCCTGACCTCAGGTGATCCACCCATCTTGGCCTCCCAAAGTGCTGGGAGTACAGGCGTGAGCCACTGCGTCTGGTGAATTAAAGCTTGGAAGTGTCCTTCAGGGTTCAGGGAGATGTGTTTTCCTGAAGGTCAGTGTTGACCTGAGTAACCAGACTGCTCCCCGTCTTCTTTATCTAATCTCCATTCCTGGTACCATCCCCCTCAGTTCCCACCTCCCGCTGTCTCACTAGTTTACCTGGGCTACGCGGCTACCACGTGCTGTGCTTCTTCCTTTCTAGTGGGAGGTTCAATGTGCAATCATCTGACCTTATTGTGTAGACACATCCTAGCATGCCCACAAATAACACTTTCACAGCATCATGGGTCCTTCCTGAAGCTCTTCCCAAGGCCTCCAGTGCACCAGCCACTGTGTTTTCATCTCATCTATCAGTAAGATATTATGGAGGTGATGAGACAGTGGCTACTCTGTGGGTCACAGTGGGAGGTGATGAGACAGTGGCTAGTCTGTGGGTCACAGTGGGAGGTGATGAGACAGCAGTTACACTGTGGATCATGGTGGGAGGTGATGAGACAGTAGAGTATGAGTATGTGGATTTCAGCGGGATATTTCATGGATCATACTTGTTCAGTTCTCAGTAGAGGATGTTGTAACAGAGGGTGAGTATTAATACAGCCCTGAGACTGGGTGATAAACATACCGTCTTTCCTTTTCGAAGTGAGTGAAAATTCTTTCTGATCTTTTGACGTATAGATGGGAAACAAGCCACCAGCTCAGGGGCTGCATACTCATGGAAGCTTCTGGCAGGAGTCTGCACTTGGGGTACTGACTGGCAATATTCACCACAGTTCACTGGAGTGCTCTGTAGCTGGCTGGTCTTTGAAGGACACATCTGTTGAGGTAAATGGAGATATATTGAGGACCACCTCACCACAGGTTTTAGGTCTTTCAGAGTGGCAGTAGTTTTTGCATTTTCCCCTAGGATGTGGTAAATTTTTGATGCATTTTCTTTTTTTTTTATTATACCTTAAGTTCTGGGGTACATGTGCAGATCGTGCAGGATTGTTACATAGGTATACACGTGTCTTGGTGTTTTGCTGCCTCCATTCCCCTGTCATCTACATTAGGTATTTCTCCTAATGTTATCCCTCTCCAATCTCCCCACTCCCTGCTATGCCTCCCTGAGTCCCCCACTCCCCAACAGGCCAGATGTGTGAAATTCCCCTCTCTGTATCCATGTGTTCCCATTGTTCAAAACCCACTTATGAGTGAGAACATGCAGTGTTTGGTTTTCTGTTCTTGTGTCAGTTTGCTGAGAATGATGGATTCCACTTTCATCCATTTCCCTGCAAAGGACATGAACTCATCCTTTTTTATGGCTGCATAGTATTCCATGGTGTATATGTGCCACATTTTCTTTATCCAGTTTATCATTGATGGGCATTTGGGTTGGTTCCAAGTCTTTGCGATTCCTCAAAGATCTAGAAACAGAAATACCATTTGACCCAGCAATTCCATTACTGGGTAATGCCCAAAGGATTATAAATCATTCTTTTATAAAACACATGCACACATATGTTCATTGCAGCACTGTTTACTATAGCAAAGACTTGATGCATTCCTTGGACAAGAGGAAGAAAGGTTTTGAAGCTTTCACTTGTATCTTAAGTATAATAACTATCACTCTGTAAGTCAAGGAACAAATGTGGGGGTTTCTTCAACAACCAGAGACATAAGAGGGCAGGGGAAATGATGGTCTGGTGGATGTGGCCAGTGGGAGCCATGTTGAGACAGGCTTGCATCAGAATACTTCATATTTCACCCAACCTCACTTCACACCTACTCTACAAGGAGGCTTTAATGTCACCTTAGCTTTTAAGGTACCAATGACAGCAAGATTTTTGCGTGAAACAATTCTCAAAATGCATTTTTCCCCTGTGTGCAGTCTCCCAAGTAAATATCCTGGAAGGACTGGAGAATCATTACATTGGACACCTTCCTTGGAGCTGCAAAAACTTAAGCTCTCCTTCAAGCACTGGGGTCTGCATCTGAAAACTGGATCCACCAGAAAAACACAAAGGGTCTTGACTTTTTTTTTTTGAGGTCCTG
This sequence comes from Cacajao melanocephalus, assembly GCA_963573385.1. Classification (NCBI taxonomy): domain Eukaryota; kingdom Metazoa; phylum Chordata; class Mammalia; order Primates; family Pitheciidae; genus Cacajao; species Cacajao melanocephalus. The sequence goes on along the minus strand of CAUYLG010015709.1, from coordinate 78,916 downwards.
CCCCCTGCCTCCTGACCACTCCTCCTCTATTTATTCTTATTGGGCAGTGTGGGAAGTGACCCTAGGTGCATGTGAGCAGAGACACTGTATTTTATGAATAATCTTCATAAACCCCTGTGTATCAAAGCTCTCTGGCTGCCGTTCCAGCTTTTTCAGCCATTATGACAATTCGCTCCACCCAGCTTGTGACAGTTAAGCATCACCAGGTAGCCTCTATTGTTTTGAGGTTCTAGTATCCCTACTGATTGTTGTAAGCCTGGTCTTGAAACGGAACCTCCCACCGTCAGTCCTGGCCCACAGAAGGGAGCAAGAACAGAGCCTCCCAGGATGCGAGGACCATGCCCACTGGTGCGCTCTTCATGGCTTTGCTGTGCCAATTGCCAGCCAGGCAGCCTGGTACAGGCTGATTAAAAGTCTTAGGCATTTGCCTCAAAGAGACATTAAGGCTTGCTTGAATTGCATGCTGACACACATTAGACACTAGAGCTTTCATATGGTTCCATGTCATTGTGAAATGGATGGAGTTTCCCTGTTTCTTTAATTTTAGTTTTTCTAAAGCACGAGATTGAAATAAGCCTTGCTATTAGGTAGTTTAGAGATAAGCTTGCTATCCACTGTGGGAAATCTTTATGACAGACGTTATTGTTTAGGGTGTGTATTAAGAGAAATGGTTAAACTGTGAAGGCCTCTAGCTAAACCCTGGCTTTTGGATCATAAAACCTCCTCCATTTACACAAATAAATTACATTATGTTACTTTCTCCTGTTTTATAGCTGAAAATACCAAGTGTTTTGGTAGACAAATGGCAAGCTATCAGCCTGTCCCTACTGCAAGTTACAGACAGATGTTTGATAACCACAGCTATCACAGATGGAAGGCGCTGTGTCAAGACACCTTCTCCTGGGGGGCTATTAGTCTCTGATCTGTGATATGCTGTGGGGGAAGAGAGAAGAAAATAGGAAGCACCGGCATTACAGTCATTTATCACCCACTGCTGTGTGCAGAATAAAAGGATCCTCTTTCAAGATAGTCTATTATCTGCCGCTTGCTGGCTTCACGCTGTCATATGTTTTTTTCAGTAGCCAATAAATTGCTGAAGGCCACATTTGGAGAGTAAGTACCGCTGTACATCTAACTTTATATATTGCTCTTTTATTTACTACAGCATTTACCCATTTTCTGGAGACTCTACTATAGACATGGAGCTAATTTTTTATTTTTTTACTTACCAGATCATTTTATTGATGATAGTTTACCAAATTTATTTTTTAATAAATAAGCCAACAAACATAGTTTTAGAAAAAATCTTGTCCCTGTCTCATTCCTTCATTTAATCTCATCATTGTTTTAATCTGTTTTTTTTTTTGATCAATGTGCACGCCATACAGGACCCTATAAACCACGCATTGATTGGTACAAAACACCGCTTACTTTTAACATTAAAGGTGAATAACCAGGAATTATTTCCTAATGTCTGTTTTATAAAATCAGAGGGAAAAAGGCAAGGTTGGGAATCTTTCCAGAGTGTTTACAGATAAGGAATTTTCAACAACCTTTGTTCTGTGAGGCCAAGCATTCACCCGCTAATTTATTAGGGACAAGATCAATAGCCTCAACCAGATTGCGGTGCTTAACTTGAATCGAATTTATGCCATGTTTACAGCTGTTTTCTCTGATAGCATCCTTGGAGGAGATGAGCTGTTAATCTCATGTGTTTTTGCCACCATTTTGCATGAGTTGATTGTGCCAGTGACTGCCTAGAGATCCTTTATGTTAAGCCCAAACTCACAGCCAGAAATTAATCAGAACAGCGCTTTACTTCTCTCTAAGGAATACACAAAACTTATTAGAAACAAAATAGTGTCTCTTATCTGTGGTTTAGCCTTGGGCAACGTGCATCCTCCAGGGCCGAGCAAGAAACAGTGGGTGGCGGCGTTACTCACTCTGACAACATGACAGATACTGTGTTAGAGCCCTACGCCGTGTAACAGATGACCACAAACACAGTTGCTTGGAACAACACGTATTTACTATTCCACAGTTTCTCTGTCAGGAGTGCTGACACAGCAGAGCCAGGTCTCTGCAAGGCTGCAGTCGAGGTAAGGAAGACTGGTTTGACATCTGGAGGCTTAACCAGAGGAAGGTCCCCTTCTGAGTTCACTCAACTGCTTGGCAGAATTCATTTCCTTAGAATGATAGAACATATGGCCACTTGCTTCTTCAAAAGTGAGACTGAAGAGTATGTCAGCTGGTGATGTCGCCTGCACAGAATGCCTTCACCATGGAAGGAACGTCCCATCACTTTGATGTATCCTGTAGGTTAAAAACAGGTCACAGGTTGCTCCCAGGCTCAAGGAGAGGATTACATGACGATGTGAGCACCGATGTGGTGAGAGCACAGGACATGGTAAGACTTGGGAAGTATTTGCATTTCTACTACAGGCTGAGCCATCAGAGCGCTCATGGAATCCCCAGTGACTGTTTCAGGGCAAATGGCAGGCTGTTCTCACTGATGTTAGGCGACAGCCCAGGGCCTTCCCAAGATTTCGTATACCCCCACGGCCTGTAGTCTCACCCCATGGGTGGTAAATATATGATGGACAGGTTCCTACTTCAGGCTTCCCCGTGTTACGATCCCTTTTCTAGTCTTCCCCCACCTCCCTGCAATACTGCCATATTAACATCTGAGAAATACTGGTTCAATAGTCCTCAGCAACCTTCACAATTTCCCTATACATAGAAACAGAAACTCAGAATTAATTCAAGATATATCCAATCTGGCATCTCCATCTAAAAAAGAAAGCAGGGCTGGGCATGGTGGCTCACACTTGTAATCCCAGCTCTTTGGGAGGCGGAGGCAGGTGGATCATCTGACATCAGGAGTTCGAGACCAGCCTGGCCAACATGGCAAAACCTTGTCTCTACTAAAAACAATAATTAGCCGGGCGTGGTGGTGGGTGTCTGTAATCGCAGCTACTTGGGAGGCTGAGGCAGAAGAATTACTTGAACCCAGGAGGCAGAGGTTACAATGAGCTGAGATGGTGCTGCTGCACTCCAGCCTGTGTGAGAGAGCAAGACTGTCTCAAATAAACAAACAAACAAATAAATAAAAATAAAAGAGAAGGCAAATAGTGTTGTCCACCTAAGAAGGGAAAGCAACTGAAGCACTACAGTTGATTCCTGCAGAAGCCAGTCTCCTTAAGCCATCATAATTCCGTTTGCAGTGGTTTCTCTTCAGCTCCTCAATATGCCAATGGTGTGTGTGTGTGTGTGTGTGTGTGTGTGCATATGTGTGCATATGTGTGTGAAGGAGTGTATTTTAGAATGCTCTTTCTTTATATAATACTTTCTCATCTTTCAGATCAAAATTTAAATTTCTTCTATCTCAAAAAGCCATCCCTTAACCATGCACATTTTTTAGTATCAGCTTTTTCTTCCTTTTTATTGCTGAGTATGTCATTGCTAGAGTGTGTTTATTTGTATCTCTGTTTATTTCTTTTATAGCTTTAATTGCAAGTTTAAAAATTATTGATTTTTAATTAACAAATACAACATGTATATGTTTATGGCACTTAGGTTATTCTATATCTTGGTTATTATGAGACGTGGCTGCAATACACATAGTGATTGAAACATTTCTTCAACTTACTAATTTCATTACCGAGGGATGTACACTTGATTGGGAGTTGATGGATTATATGGTATTTCTATTTTTTAATTTTATGAGAAACTTCCATACTGTTTTTATTATGACTGTATTGATTTACATTCTCACAAATTGCATACAAAGGTTCTCTTCTCCACATTCTTACTAAAACTTGTTATCTCTTCTTCATTTATGACAATAGCCATTCTAACAGGGTGAGCAGATATTTCATTGTGGTTTTGGTTTGCATTTTCCTCATGGTTACTGCTGTTGACATTTTTTCATAGATCTGCTGGCCGCTTGCATGCCTTTGTTCTCACCTATTTTTGCTGCTGTAACAAAGTACTTCAGATTGGGTAATTTGTAAAGAACAGAAATTTATTGTTGGCAGCTCAGAAACTGGGAAGTCCAAGAGCAAGGCACCCGTAGGTTCAGTGTTGGGTCAGGGCTGCTGTCTGCTGCCAGACGTCACCTTGCTGCGTCCTCCAGAGGGAAGAAACCCTGTGTCCTCACGTAGCAGAAAGCAGAGGAACTTAATCATTCCTCAAAAGGACAAACTTTCCCCTCAACCACCATGGGGATTAAGCTTTAACTTGAATTTTTAAGGGCACATCCATTGTAACTCTGGCAGTCTTCTTTGGAGAAATGTCTATTCTGGTCCTTTGCTCATTTTCTAATTGGGTATTTGTTTTCTTTCTATTCAGTTCAGATCCTTAAATACTTTGGATGTTAACCTCTTAAAATGTATTGCTAAATTGTACATTTCAACTTTAAAAAGGATGTTATACTATATAATAGCTGTTCAAATTTGCTTTTTTATTCAGCATTGTACTAATAAAGATTATACAAATTTTTGCATGGAGCTGTGAGTTATTCATTTTAACTGCCTTATAATATTTCATCATTTGATTATATTATGTTGTATTTATCCATTATTCTGTCAATAGAAGTTTTTCAACTTTTTGAATGATAAAGATGACAACTCTAAATGTTTGCCTAGATGTCTGTCCACTATAAATCAAGGAATAGGGTAAACTGGCCGCACATATACACATAGTTAACTTCACAAGATGTCACATTTTATCACAAAATGCTTTCACAAAGTTTACTATCTCAAGGGCTGTGCATGAGACCTGATTGACTAAAATATTTTGTATAGCTGAGTATTATCATATTTGTTACTTTTGCCAACATAAGAGGTGTGAATTTATATTTTTTATTTTTCTGTGTAAATAATTGTAAACATCTCTTTATGTATCTATTAGCGATATGTATTTCTTTGTGAAATATCTATTCATGCTTTTGACCATTGTTCTCTTCGGTTTTTATTTTTCTTATTAAATTTAGGAGTTTTCCCGTATTTTTTACACCATGACTTTGGGAGTTATACACATGGCAAATAGCTTCTTGTCTTCTTGTCTTCTTTGTTTTCTAGTGAGTGGGGTGCTTTTTATTTTCTTAATGTGTACTTTCATAAATAGAAAATCTTAATTAGAATTGAATCATATTGATTAATTTTTATTATTTACACATTTGTTCTGAAATAAATATTTTAATATCAAAACTTTAAAAAGTTAGTAAAATTTACATATATAGGCATACATATATGCTACTTTTTTTCCTCTATAAAATTTTGGGTTTTGCTTTTGACATTTAAATTACTTTTCTGGTTTAAATATAAATATATGATGTAGGGTAAGAATCCTATTTTTGCTTTTTAACAAGAATAATTGTTTTTTCACCTCTACTTTTCAACAGCTTCTGTTCTTCAGCAACCTATCATGTCATCACTGTTATAAAATTTCAGATATATTTCTGTGCTTTGTATAATTTTTGTTTATTCATATGCCCCCAATACAATACTCTCTTAAAGAATAATAATTTTAAAATAATTTATTTTACTTCTCTTCTCTGGAGGAATATTTATATTCTTGACTTTTTAACTTTCAATATAAATTTAAAAATTGATTTTTGAGATTTCACACCACATAGGTACACAGATCATAATACAAATGCATATACATTGGATTTAACTAGATTAGAATTAGAATGATCAAATTTACATCCTAATTTGGAGAAAAAAATGAAAACTTTAAGAAATTAGGATTTTATATCCATGAATATAGTATAAAAGCGTTGTGGTATTTTAAGTGTTGTTTATGAAAGTTTTATAATTCTCAATGTACAGTCTTCAGCATATTTTCCAAATGTATTCCTGTAAGTTCTATATTTTTATATAACTATTATAAATAATAGCTTTATTAAAATGTTTTTGTTTTAAATGCTGCTATTACAAGCTGGCTTTAAAAATTAGTTTCTAACATACAAGCACTAGGAATTCAATTGCAAATTAGTGTTTTTATGTTTGAAAATTTGAAAGATTTTTCTGTGCTGGTCACCATTTCTACATTAAAACAGCTGCTGGCTACATAGTGACGGTTGTCCCTTTGAAATAAGACACACTCTTCACATCGCCACAAACACAGTCTCTTTCCTGTCACTCACTTAATTTTTATCTGATCCAGTAATCTTTTACTCAGACTGTCATGAAATATTTTTAAACTACATAAATATTTTAAACTACATAAAGAGAAAATATTAGCTAAAAACAGGAGTGACTTTGTAGATATTAAGTTGGTTTTAAAAATTATTTCTGGAAAGCATTTTTATAAAATCCATTTAATGCCATTCAGGAGTTGAGAATGGCTGAGAAGAATAGCTTATCCTCTGCAGCCACGGAAAAAAAGTGCTTTGTTTTTGTTTTGTTTTGTTTTCATATGTTCTCTGTAGCCATGAGGTTTGTTTTACTTTGAACAGCCTTGTGATATTAATTTATTGGAATCTTCTCCCAAACTCCTGTCATCCTACATAGATGAAGTGTTCCGAAAGCATGACGGTGAATGTGAAAACTCCAAGTTTTGGAGAGAGAATTTCTGAGCTAGCTGCCAAGGCTTTTTCCAGCTAATTAGTGCTGCTGCTTTTCCATCAATTGGGAGGGCGGCAGTGGAGGCAGTGCAAACCGTGCAGTGGCGTAACACCTAATCAAGACGCTTTAAACACAACGGTGGAATAAAAATGTAAACTGTCTCTTTTCTCTGGATTCTGTTACACTGGAAAACCTGAATTTTAAACTATTGTTTCTGTTTCTTGGAAAGGCATAAAACAGCATGGAGTTCAGGGATCAGCACGTTCCTTGGTCAGGTGGTATTGATAAACACTTGGTTACCATTTCCAAGTTATAAAGTACTTTAAATTTTAAACTTCTTACATGTGTGTATTTGTGTATCTGTGTATAAAATTTTCATTTAGTATATATGAAACATAGAGATTAGAGAGTGTACGTAACTTATCCAAGGTAACGTAACCTCGCAGATAAGTGGTAAAGCCAGGGTTCAAACTGTCATCTTCCAAATTCCTTCCTTTTTTTTCTAAATTTATTTCCTAGATTGCTTGCAACATAGATTTTCACTGTCAGTCTTTCTATAATATTCATCGAAAACTGGATGCATATTTGTCCTGGAAATTACTTGTTTGCCACTTTGAGAAGATAGCTGAGTCCTTCCAGTTAATAGATATAACCAAATATTATGAAGTGCAAAGCCAGTGATGGGCATCAGCTTTGCTTACTCATGGTATAATGCAAATCCCACACATAAGGGCGTTTCTCGAGTGCTGTTGTTTATGCATTTAATGTTTCATTGTAGGACAGAAAAGCTTGTGTTTGCCAACGTATTGATATTATCTAGAGGACTCATCTGATTTCCAAAGCAGTTTCTATTGCATTTTCAGATTGTTTGAAATTAACATAATACCCATATTGCCTTTCTAAAGGCTGTTTCTTTCCAATGTGTACAGTAGCTGAGACCAGGAGCACAGGGAGCCAGGTAATTTAGAGAGTCAGCAAACCGTGAATTTTTGGCTTGAATTACTTTAGGCAATTGGCTCTGTCTTTATAAAGCTCAAACCCATCTTACTAAAACAAACATTTTGGGTCACTGAATCCAAGGGGGAAAAAATCTATTTTTTTAAAATTCCCAACTTGCCCAAAGAACTAGTACATTTTTCTCTTTTGTGCTCAATAATTTAGATTATGCTCTCTTAATTACATGCTTTTACTTCTGCAGCCAAAGTCACTCAAGGGAAAAATGGTGCAATGGATATAATAGGGATCTAGAAGAGTTTTAGTCAAAGAAAGAAAGACAGGACCAGAAGCCAAACAGGGAACTAGGATCTGAGCACCAGTGTGTAGGTCATTGCCAAGCAAAACAAAAACAAACAAACAAACAAAAAAGCACTCTAAATGCAAAATTAAAAGATATTATTATATGTTACGAACAAAAATTATGTTATCTACAAAGACAACTGATTTTAATCTAGTTTATGAACTAGAATAGAATTAATGACTTTTTGTAAAGAAGAAACCATGACCTCATAAACAAATTTAGCAGAAAAATTTAGATAATTTTTTTCATTAAAATGAGCCATATAAAATGCTCTTTTAAGAAAGAGATTAAATGTTCAAAAACTCACAGTTGTACATTATTTTTATCAAAAGTAAAAGACTGATACAGAACATAAAAAAGTATATATCTTGGAACCTTCCTGACATCTGTAATTAGTTTAAAGTTCACTTATTTTTTAATTTAGTAACACATCAAAGCTATTGCATATTTTATATGATTACATATTTTCAAATCATTTTAGCTTACATCCAATTTAGAGAACAGTACAAAAACTCTTCCATCTACTTTTTTACCCAGTCCCTGCAATTGTTACTATTTCTACTTACCACATGGGCTTTACCATTTTCTGCATACTCATATTATCATGTATGTGAACCATTTAAATGTCAGGTGCAGCCCCATGCCTCTTTATCCCTAATACTAATATTTGATAGCAGTAAATACTGTTTCCTAAGAAAAAGTATATTACTATGCTACAGTGAACTAAATCAGGAAATGAACATTAATATAATACTATGATCTAATCTACAGACCTTAACTATCTTTTGTCAATTTCCCCAATAATTGTTTTTTAATCAATGGCCAGACCCAAGACCACACACTGCCTTTAGTTTCCATGACACAGCTCAGTCTCCTTCAATCTGGACACTCCACATTCTGCTTTCCTCTATCCTGAGTGTGGCATTTTGTGAGAGAACAGGCTGGATGCCTTGTAGAGCATCGTTCAATTTGCATTTGCTTGAAGCATCCTTGTTATTCAATTGAAATCATGTGTTTTTGGCAAAAGTGATGCTGTGTCTTTCTCAGTGCATTAAAGAGTAGACATGTATATTTTTAAAGTTAAGTAGATTTCAAAATGTTTTGCCTGAAAGCAATTAATAAAAATTACAAATCATTTATTTATTTGTTCATTAATAGAGATAATAAAATTAGAGTTGTATTAATCTTAAATTGAGAATTTACCATATACTAGCTACTAAATAATATACATTCATTTACCTGAATTCTTTATTATGATCCTATTTCTTTTATTTTTTTCCTCTTTTTTTTTTTTAATTTGACAAACACAAAAGAGCATTTGATATCACTTATGTTAAAACTGGGGCATTCTGTATATGCTGACTCTTTCTCTTTCTTTCTTTCTCTTCTTTCTTTCCCTTCTTTCTTTTTCTTCTCTCCTTTTCTTCTTTCTGTCTTCTCTCCTTCCTTCCTTCCTTCCTTCCTTCCTTCCTTCCTTCCTTCTTTCATTGGATCTCTTTCTGTTTTTCTCTTTTTTTATTCCAGTGTTTGTATTTATGAAGAAGGGACAAAAATGTCACAGTATAATAGAGAAATTGCCATTTATGTTAGAGATAATTTGTAAACAAAGCTAATCAAAACTCACACTCCTCCGGAAAAAAAAAAAAAAAAACCCTAAAAACCCAGATAGATGCTCACTATATGTTGCTTATAAGGTAAAAGATGGAGATGAAATAGTATAATATAAAATGACCAATTAAAATGGACGAAGGCAGAAAAAATAAACACAGAGCAAATGTAACAAATAAACAATCCACAAATATGATAAACATTAACCTAACTATGTTAGTGATAACTTTAAATGTGAACAATGTATATGCACCACTTTAAAAAGGTAATTGGCAAAGCAGACAAGAAAAAGAAACAAAATCTCAACTATTTGTTTTCTGTAAGAAATCCATTTTAAATATAAAGACTCAGGAGAAAAGAAAAGTGATAGGCTTCCAGTTTCAGCTCTCACATGTCAGCATCATGAAAGTTACCATTTCTGTCCTCATGACAACAACAAAAATGTTGAAAGAACAAAATTACTAATTTTTTAAGTCCTTCAGAAAATTTAGTTTGAAGAGAAAACTGTCACTCTAGAATCTGGCAACATACTTATACAGAGAATTGCAGGATGTATTTGACATGAAAAGCACCACCAAAACTCAAACTAATTGACATTTATGGATTCCTTTATCCACCATTATCAGAACACAGCTCAAGCTCACAGAAAATGTTCACCCAGAGAGACTGCATTCTGGGCCATACAACACAACTTAACACATTTAAAAGAAAAATATAATGCAAAGTATACTCTAAGACCACAGTGAAATTAATTTATAAATCAATGACAGAACAATAGCAAGAAATTCCAAAATACTTGGAGAGTAAACTAAATGTCACTAAAGAATAAATGAAGCTAAGAACTCTCAAAAGAAATTTATACTTATTTGAATAAAAAAATTAAAAGCTTGTCAAAATTTATTGAATGCAATGAAATTCATGTTTGAGCTGAACTTTATAGCATTAAGTGCACATGTTAGGGGGAAAAAAACTTTTAAAAATCAAGAGTAAAAGCTTCTGCATTAGGGAACTATAGAAAGTGAAGCCATGCAAACATAAACTAGGCAGAAGAAAATACTGAGTAAGAGTTAAAACAAAAGTCAGTACAATTTAAAAATATATTGGAGAAAATCAATTCTACTTATTTTTTGTCCTATTTTATTATTTATTTTTAAAAAGTTGACAAAAATTCTCACACTAATAAAAATTGAGATTACATAAATAATCAAAATCAGAAATAAAGGAAGATTCATAACTACTGATCTCATGGCCACTAAAAGAAAAATAAAAAAATGGCATTAACAAATTTATGCCCACAAATTTGATAACTTACATAGAAGCATAATCCATAAATAAAACCCTGATAAGTTAGAATCCTAAAATTAAAAGAATCTTCTCTGTGAAAGATGCTGCTAAGATAATAAAAGACAAGCCACAGACTGGAATGAAATATTTCCAAAACATTTATGAGAATGGACTTGTATCCAAAATACACCAAGAACTCTTAAAACTCAAAAATAAAAAAAAAATTAAAAAACAAAAACCTTTAGGAAATAGATGAAAGATCTGAACAGACACCTCTCCAGGAAAGATATATAAACAGCAAAAAAATAAAAGCATAGGTTAAGATGCCCAGTGTAATTATAAAATTACAAATTAAAATGGCAGTTAGATACTGTTACACACCTTAGAAAGGCTGGTATCCAAACACGGAGAACACCCACTGCTGGCAGGGCTGTGGAGGTGCAGGAACGCTGCTGGGCATGCAGAACCATCGTGCAGCCACTTCGGGCAGTAGTCTGACAAAGGCAAGCATAGTGTCACCACACAAATTTGCAGTTGAACTCCTGTCTGCACGATGAACTTAAAATACATGCCTGCACAAAAAGCCATCCTGTACATTTATGAGCATTTTATTCATGAACACCAGAAACTGGGAAAAAAGCAACACAAATTACGATATATTCATACATTGGAAGATTATTTAGTGAAGAATACAAATGAGCTCTGTAGCCCTGGAGAGAGGGAGGAGGCTTAAATGTATAGGGCTCAGTAAAAGAAGCCAGTCTGGAAAGGCCGCCTGGTGTAGATAATACCAGCCGTAATGCATGGGAAAGGCAGAAATACAGACTCGGTAATATGTTCAGTGATTGTTGGTCATTCTGTGGGACGAGGGGGAGGAGGTCAGGGGAGCACGGGGAGCGTGGGGTGTAAATGATTCTGTGTGATGAGATAACTGTGGATGCAGGGCATTGTGCACGTGTAAACTTACAGAACTTTGCAACACACAGGTGGGTCTTACTACATACAACCTTAAAACATCCTTTAGGAGGTGGGCAGCTTCAGGAATGGGTGCAGACGATGACAAAATTAGGCAGCTGCATTACAGCCCCACTGCAGGGGTGATGGGACAAGCTGCAGATGGGGACCTGGACATGGTGGAGGCTCTGAAGGAAGAGGAGATGCAATCAGTGCTGTTCTGTAGTTGATCAAATGTGGTGTGCCTCAGGAGGAAATCCTGCATCACAAACAAGGCCATCGTTTGAAGCTAAGGGAACCTGAATAACTCACAGGCTGTAGTTGTATTAATATTTAATATAAAAGATGAGCCTGAGGTTTCCTGTAGTGCCAGAAAGTAAGACTGCAAACAGCAAAACAAAACCCAAGAAGGAGGAATGATTGTCTCTGCACCATAGACCGGATGACTCCTGATGAATAAAAATTTATGTCTACCAGAATTCCAAAAAAGGTAGACATCAGCTAATGATAATGTTAACATGTGTCCTGCTGATGTAAAACCCTAATCACAGGGGAAACAGGCACGAGTTATATGGTGTGCTACCATTACCACATTTCTACAAGCTTAAAGCTGTTCTAAAAGGAAAAGTTTATTTTAAACCTACTTTTTAAAAATTATACTTTAAGTTTTAAGGTACACGTGCAGAACGTGCAGATTTGTTACATAGGTATACACGTGCCATGGTGGTTTGCTGCATCCATCCCCACGTCATCTACTTTAGGTATTTCTCCTAATGTTATCCCTCCCCCATCCCCCCACCCCCTGCTATCCTTCCCCTAGCCCCCCACCCCACAACAGGCCCCTGTGTGTGATGCTCCTCTCCCTCTGACCATGTGTTCTCATTGTTCAACACCCATTCATGAGTGAGAACATGTGGTATTTGGTTTTCTGTTCTTGTGTCAGTTTGCTAAGAACCTACTTTATATTTTTTAAGAAAAGCATAAGGCCATAGGCAGTGAATTTAAAAACTAAACTTGAATAATTGAAAGGCTTTTCAAAATATAGCCAAGTTCCACACAAAAGACTCAGAAAAGCAAGTCAAAGTTATCAGGCCATAAAGGGCACTAGTCCCTTTGCTAGACCCCAAGGGCATCATTGCTGGGGAAAAAATCACAGAGCTTTCTCCCAGACAGCCACCGTTTGTTCCAGATGAGGAGAAACTCTAGGATGAAAAGTCACATATTTCTGATCAACTGTGTAAGTGGGATAATTCATCAGACATCTATTCATCTCTAACTAATTTGGTAGTAGATCATAATACAATCAGAGATCAATTAATTAAGACAGACAAGTCAGGTCCTTGCTGGGATTAGAAAAAAACTGGTAACAAAGTAACAGTGGACTGAAAGAGGGCTCACCTCTTCTTTCAGTCAAGGGAGGACTCCATGTGTTATCTCTTGAGTCTCCTTCTCCTGGGCACTGTTACATCTGCCTGTAAACCTCACAGGGCAGCCTTGGCCTTGCTAACACCTATACCGACCTCTACTCCCATTTGCATGCACCTGCTCCTATTAAAATACACTTCGTGTGCTGTGGCGTTCAAGAAGTTTAAACAAGCTGTCCTCCTGGACCAGTCCTGTGCTTGGGCCTGGGGAGTAATATATTATCAACTCAGCATGTTGGTACTTTATCTACCTTTGTTTTTTAATTTACTGCAATTATTTCTGTCTTTTCTCATTGCAGTTCCTTAAATTACATTATTTTACAGTTCTGTGCACATAGAACATGCCCATCTTGGTAAATTGACATGGATTGTCAAAAAGAAGGCAGAGGTTTTTTGATGACATGCTATTTTCCTGGATATGTAGAATCTGGTCTAGAGTCCAGATATTTCAGATTCCATTTTAGATGGAGGTCCAGTCCTTCCACTGACGTGGTCTTGCTCATCCCCAGCACAATCTCACCCTGTCCTTGCTGTATGGCTGCATCAAAATGTTTCCAGCCCCACCACCATGCTGTAGGTGCCAGAGATGCCACCTGATGCGTCCTTGTTATCTGAACTTCCTTCCTTAATGACTGAATTTATTTTTTCTTCACATCCTGCTTGCTCCTTGCTCATTTTCAATTATGAGTCAGATTTCATCTGGAGTTTAATTACTTCTCTGGTTAAAACTGATAAATTAATTTTCTTATTAACTCTTTAACACCTCCTAAGTTCCATGAATAAGGTGCTATTTGTTACTTTATTTTTGGTGGTGGAGGGTTGCTGTTTTCCTGGGTTTATGGCAGTGAGCTAGAGGATTGGACGTTGTGGATTAGGCCCTTGAAAGCGGGCAGGATGAATCTCACTTGTGCAAAGCTGTTCAAGCAAGATGCATCCACACCTGGTGTTCATTCAAACATACCTTGTCCCAACCACAGAATTATTGAAACGCTATGTCTGTTATTGTACAGATTATTATTTATTTTTTTGTTCTATATGTAAAATATGTATGATAAAAGACCAAACTTTATGTTTTCCTGTACGGTGTCATCTCTAAACCACAGTACAAATCTTACATCATGCTTAAGCTTACATCTCACTTTCCTGGTGCTTTTTCCATCTTTTAGTTCGTGTCAATTCTTGCTCTCAACATCTTAACTGATATGATTGAACATGGAAATATCAGTGCTTCAGCCAACCTTTTAAAATTAACAGACCTCATTTTTAGAGCAGTTTTTGTTTTACAGAAAAGTGGACTGGAAGTAAAGACAGTTCCATATTGATCTTCCTTGAAGGTTCTCTGCTATTATTATCACCTTGCATTCGTGTGGTGCATGTGTTAAATCAATGGGTTAATATTGATACATTATTATGAAAAGTCTATATGTTGCACAAGGGTTTGCTCTAAGTGTTATGCACTTTACATATTTTGAAAAATTTATAATGACTTGTAGCCATCATGAGAGTATCCTACAGAGTATTTCCACTTCCCTAAAAACCTCCTGTGCTCCAAGATGCTGTGTTCATCCGTCCCCCCTCTCCATGCCTGCCACCCGCTGGTCTTTCTAGTGTCTCTGTGGTCTTGACTTTTCCAGAATGCCGTGTAATCGGGATCATACGGCATGCAGACTTTGCAGACTGACTTCTTTCATTTGGCAAAATGCACTCGTGCTTCCTTCCTCTATGTGTTTTTATGGTTTGATTGCTCCCATCTTTTTAACTGAATCCTTTTCTATTGCCTGGATACATTGCCCATTGTTCATTCAACTATCTATTGAAGGACATTTCAGTTGCTTTCAGTTTTAGGTGACTATAAATAAAGCTGCTATCAAGGTTCAATGTAGGGTTTTTTTGTGAACATAAGTTTTTAACTCTTTCTGGTAAATAAAAAGGAGGACAACTGCTGGGTTAGAAATCAGAGTAGCTTTAGTTTTGCAAAATAACTGGCAAAAGGTCTTCTAGAGTGGCTATGCCATCTGAGTTTCCACCAGCCACAAGTGAGAGTCCCTCTGCTTAACAGCTTCACCAGCATTTGGTGGTGTCAGTGTTTCTGCTTTTCAGCATTTAACAGGTGCAGTGTGCTTGCTCTCTGTTGTTGTAACTTGTAATCCACTAATGATGTATGACTTTGAGCATCTTTTTGTATTCTTTTATTCCATCTGTATATTTTCCTTATTTAAATCCCTGTTCCGATATTTTGCTCATTCTTAAATTGCGTTGTTTGTTTTTGCATTTTTGGCTTTAAAAGTTCTTTGTATAATACAATTTGGATATCAGCCCTTTGTCAGATACATTTTTTGCAAAAATTATCTCCCAGTCCGTGGCTTGTGGTTGATTCTTTTAACAATATCATTTGTAGAGCAAAACATTTAACTTTAGTAAAGTCCAATTTACCAGTATTTATAAATTTTTTATTCATGAATCATGATGTGGATGTTTTATCCAAAACTAAGTTGTCTAGATTTTCTCCTATGTTATCTAAACATTGTATAGTCTTGTGTTTTATATTTAGGTTATGACACATTTTGAGTTAATTCAATAATGGGTTGTAATGTCTGTATCTAGAATCTTTTTTTTTTTATGTGAATGTTGAGTTGTTCTAGCACCATTAGTTGATAAGATTATCTTTGCTCCATTGAATTGTCTGTCAACTAGGATCAGTTGACTCTATTGATGTGGGTTTATTTCCAGGCATTCTATTCTGTTCCATTAATCTGTTTTTCTGTTATGTCACCAACACCACACTGCTTTGATTACTGTAAGACCTGAAGTCAAGTTGTGTTGGTCTTCTACCTTGTTCTTTTCCTTCAGCATTATGTTAGTATTCTAGGTCTTTTGCTTTCACGTACAAATTTGAAGTAAAAATTTGTTCTCATGGTGGTAGAGTAGAATGATTGAGAAGAGAGGCTGGGAAAGGTGTGTGCATGGTATGCTCATGGGTACAAACATAGAATTAGGTAGATACAGTAAATTTCAATGTTTGACAGCAGAATAGGGTGACTGTAGTTAACAATGATACATTTTATATTTCAAAATAGCTACAAGAGGAGACTTGACATGTTCACAGCACATGCCTGAGCTCCGGAGTTTGAGACTAGCCTGGGCAACATGGTGAAACACCATTATCTGGGCATGGTGACTAGCACCTGTAATCCTAGAACTTGGGAGGCCGAGGGAGGAGAATCACTTAAACCTGGGAGGCAGAGGTTGCAGTGAGCTGAGATTGCATCACTGCACTCCAGCCTGGGTGACAGAGTGAGACTCTGTCTCCAAAAAATAAACAAACAGACAAACAAAGAAAAGTCAATGAATAAAACTTGGAATCATTTTGTTGATATTCACAGAATAACTTGTTGGGATCTTAACCAAGTTTGCATTGAATGTATAGTTCAATTTGGGAAGAACTGACATCTTGACAATACTGAGTCTTCCTATTTTTGAACACAAAATATATCTACATTTTTGAGCTTTTAAAAAATTTATTTCATCAAAGTTTTATACTTTTCCTCATCTAGATCTTAGACATATTTTGTTAGAGATATACCCATTTAGTTTTGTTTGTGGGTTGATGCTAATGTAAATGATACAGTGATTTTAGTTTTAAATTTAATATATTATTTATTTGCTGGTACAGAAGACAGTGTTTGACTTTGGTATATTAGCCTCTGTCTTGCAGCCTTTTAAAAATCGCTAATTACTTCTAGCACTTTTATTGTTGATTATTTTGGACTTTCCACAAAGATAGTCATGTCATCTGAGAATAAAGGCAATTTTATTTTTTCCATCCAATCTGTATACATTTTCTTTTCTAGTCTTGTCTTATTGCATTTTCTAGTTATTCAATTATGATGTTAAATAGGAGTGGTCAGTGAGGGTATCCTGGCTTTGCTCCTGATCTTAGTGGAAAAGCTTTTAATTACTCACCAGCAAGTAAGATGTTGGCTCTGCTCCAGAAGAAGCAATCACTATAATCATTTCTAATTCCACAAATTACCTGTGCTTGCTGAATTTATTGTGTAAAAGCAAAAACTTGGTATCAAAATATGACATAACTTGATATGATAGGAAAAATTTAAAAAACAAAACCTTCCCATATACCATCAACTTAAAAAGCCTAATGTGAATATAAATAGAAAAGACAACTTATTAAAGCTCTCAAAGATTATAAAAGAGAACATCTGTGTTACCTCAGTGTTGGAAAAGTATTTTAAATAGATCACAAAAGCACTGACCATAAGCTAGCAATGAAGAGTGACTATATTAAAATTAAAATTTTCTATCCAAAAAAACAACAGCAACTTCAGACTGGGTAAAAAGATAAATCAAACAAGGAGAGAAGACGTTTGCAACATGTGCAAGGAATAAAGAGCTGACTGCTAGGTAGTCAGCCATTCCCTGTCACATTCACCTCCTGCTTTCCTTGATGACACTGGCAAAGGGCATGGCCTGAGCCACCTTGCCAATGGCTTCCAGAAAAGAAGGCAGTCAGGCAATAGACAGAACTAGTGTGAGTCTGGAAGAGAGAAGGAAAGGAGGAACAAGATGTGTCTTCTTTCCCTCTTTATCAAAACAAGCAGTCTTTGTATGGCTTACAAGTTATGTTGAGGATATAGAGCAATGGAAACTGTCACCCACTGCTAACATGAATATAAATGGATATTAGTACCTCGAAGAGTGGTTTTCATCAGCTGCTAAATGAAAAGATAAGTGTAGCCTATCAATCATCAATGCCACTGTCACTCTATATCAAACTTTAATTGTGTTCATGAGTACCAAATGACATATTCAAGCATGGGCATAAGAGAATTATTTGTAACAACCGCAAATTAGAAATCATGCAAACGTCCGTCTACAGTTGAATGGATACTTTGGTATGTTTATACAATGGATTACAAAATAGCCATGGAAATGAGCAAACTAAAGCTGCTTGCAACTGCATTGGGTGAGTTTTATAAATGTGATGTTCTGGAAAAGAAACCAAACACAAAAGAGTAGTACTCTCTGAGTTCATTTTGTAAAGTTTGAAAACATATAAAAAGAAGTTATTTTTCAAGGATGCCTGCTTAGACATTAAAACTGTAAGGAACAATTATTACAGAAGTGCCAGAAGTATGTTTCCATTGTCATGGAAAGAGATGTAGTGACCTGGAGCCAATGTTAGTATCTTCTGGGTCACCAGCAACCTTCAAGCAATGTGAGGAAACATGGAGGATCAGTTTCTGACACAATATTGAGCAGTACATCTTAATTTTCTAAGTATTTAATATTTTACAGTACAATTTATAAAAGTTACCATTACATGACATATATCATTGGAATATTTTGTCACTTTATGAAAAAGAAACTCACTACAAGTTTTTGTCATTTAAACAAAATTTTTATTTTCAAGTTGGTAAAAGCAGAAGAAACAGTGTTCTCTGATGCATCAAACAGGCATAATTCTGTACAATGGTCTTCAAGATGATGTGAAAAAAAAAACAGGATAATTACTTGTTTTCACAAAAGAGAAGCTATGCAAACTTCCTACAGATGAGAAGCGGGATTCTGAATTGAGGTTGCCCACGGCCTCTGCCAGAGGACATGGGATAGCAGACCTCAGCAGATAAAGGAAAAAGTCCATAATGAGCCTGGTTTTAATAATAATTCAAACAATGATGCTTCCAAAATGTTTGAGGAGCTGAGATATTCTAATGATAGATGCAACAGAGGCTGAAACAGAATAAAACATCTCTGAAAGTTCAACATGCAGAGGGAAAATATTTGGGCCTTATTTTTACTTCATGAAATGGAAGCCTGCATCCAATTGAAACTCTGTGTGTTATTGACTTAAAAATATTTTCTCTCCCGACAATTGTCAAAAGAGTACACAATGGGACATCATCCTTATCTTTAGGTTAAAAACCTAATTGTAAGTTTCCTAATTCTCAAAATCTGCTTCTGTTCTCTTCTGTAATGTCTCACACTTTTAAAAACTCTCCCTTGGCCGCGTGCAGTGACTCACCGCATAATCCCAGCACTTTGGGAGGCTGAGGCGGGTGGATCACGAGGTCAAGAGATTGAGACCGTACTGGCCAAGGTGGTGACACCCAATCACTCCTAAAAATACAAAAATTAGCCAGTGTGGTGGCGTGTGCGTATAGTCCCAGCTACTCTGGAGGCTAAGCCAGGAGAATCGCTTGAACCTGGGAGGAGGAGTTTGCAGTGAGCCGGAGATTGCACCACTGCACTCCAGCCCCTGAGATCAGAGCAAGATTCCATCTCAAAAAAGAAAAAGAAAAATGAAAAACTCTCCCTCACCCCAATAGTAATTAGAACGAGGTTTAATTTTTGAAGTCAGATGGTTGTAGAAGCACAGCTGAAATTTCATCTATATTTGGTGCATCCTAAAACATGACTGAGAGGTAGGTGATTTTAGCAATATGAAGTTTAACAAATTAAAGCTATCACTATAACTTGGAGATATTCCAATAAAAAGATTCAAATATTCTCAATAAGGTAGGACATTTTTATATGTTCTGAATCTCAAGTTATTATAGTTGGTTTCCTATAATTAACTGTTACCAGCATACAACATGGTTTTGCTTATACAAATGAAAAAAAATTCACATTTTTCCAAAAATTACTTTGTGGTGTGGACTTTTTCTTGGACAGTAGAAATTTGAAATGTGTAATTGTCTGATAAACACATAAAATAGATGGCTTTAGGTTTTTTAAGTATGCTTTAAGGTGGAAACCATTTAAGATAAATTACATTATACATATTATGTGATTTTATTTGTATATACATGTTTAAGTGAGATTATACATAATATATAAATATTTGTCATCTAAATTTTATAATATTCTCCCCATATGTTATGGTCATTTGAAAACATAAAAATATGAAATTTTATCATTAAACCATTTAAATATTTTGCTTAGGAGGCTTCAAGAAAAAAAGTACTTATCAGTAAGCACATAGTTAACTCAATGAGAATTTTTAAAATCTTGTCTAAAATTGGGGTTACATGGTATGTAGCATTTTAATAATGTCTAGAGATTGAGGTTTATAAAATGTGTGCTGGATAATTGGACACACCAATCTGGTTTGTAATAATTATATTGCAGTTATCACTTGGATCCTGGCAGTTTTTTTAAGAAAGATAGTGTTCTGTGATTAGCAGTCCACCTAATTAATGTATTTATTTATTTGTTTCTCTCTCCTTCTTTCAGTGTATTAATATTTATTTGATATGCTGTATGCTGAACAGTTGGGAAGTGTTTAGTCTGAATAAATCTTTTTCCAGGAGTGCATACTTAACATGGCAAAAGCTGGGTAAAGTGATTTAAAACATTTCTTCTCTCCATATCCATAATGCAGTGACAGAATAGCAAACATCAGTGTATTTATGTATTTATTTCTGTTTCTGGATTGATACCAAGTGCTAGGGTTTGAGGAATGAAAATAATAGTCTATTTATCTTGAGAAACTTTACAAGGCAAACAAATTGGAAAATTATCTGGTATATATAACATGATTTTTCCTAATGGAAGCTGTTTGGG
This sequence comes from Cacajao melanocephalus, assembly GCA_963573385.1. Classification (NCBI taxonomy): domain Eukaryota; kingdom Metazoa; phylum Chordata; class Mammalia; order Primates; family Pitheciidae; genus Cacajao; species Cacajao melanocephalus. Next base: position 58,196 of record CAUYLG010015709.1, on the reverse strand, counting down.
AACAGCTAATGGTTTCTCACAAGCCTCAGTATGCAAAATATCTGTGTTTCAATTGTATTGATTGAGTTTCATGAAATTAGAAACCTTATCAGTGACATTTTCCATCATTCTAGGGTTTTGTGCTGAAATAAGGATTTTATCCACTCCACTTACTTTATATATCTCTTCCTTTTGTACTCTTATTTGAGGACATATACATAATCTAGAAATCATTACAATGGCAAATAGTGATTTCTTGGCCACTATATTGATGTAGCCACTGACAATACTTGAAAATATACAAATATATTACATTTTTGAATTCACCTCTTAGAGGATTATTTCTTTTCATTTTATTGGCACATGCTGAAGTCTCAGAGTCCACTGATACTTTATAACTCACACCCATACTTCTCAGGTAAAAATTTAAAACCTCAAAGGTGTGATTAAGGTACCTATGAAATCTGCTTTCATATAACATAAAATAACACTGATGAATGCATTTTAGAAAAAAAAAAAAAAGACACACTTTTCCTTCCTCCACCTATATCTTGAGATTCCAGCAAATTACCCTCTGTAATAAAGTGAAGGTACTTTTTGATGAGCACAGGGATGAGCATTGTGCTGTTTATTATTCCTCCCCACAAACGTGACATCTCTGCTGATTACTTACATTATGGCTAATTTGCAGCTTATAATCAGTCCCAGTTTCTTAATAAATGTCTCATTAAATGATGGGCGCTGCCATTTGCCTCCACATTCCTACTTCCCAGCCCGATCTGTGAACCGAGGCGCGGGGTGGGCTGCGGGACGTCACAGGTGTCATTTGCAATCATGTTCTGAGGCTTCAAAGGGGGTGTGTAAAGAGATGCCCTTCACAACGCATTACTGCAAATGGGAAGTGTGATCAGTCCCCATGGTGTGGCTTTGCTTTCACATTTCAGACTTCGAATGCATGAGTGTACTGGACAAATTAAGAATGTGTTGGAAGGATTTAAATTGGAAGAGATCTTCTTGCCTCCGAGTTATGGTGACAATGATGTTGATGATGATGATTCCTACACAGCACTAACACATTAAGTTGACCAAAGGATCAGCAAACATCCGCAGACACTCAGAAAACACAAATGACTGCAGACCTTGGACAAAGCTGGAAAACTTACAGGGTGAGCCATTTGCAGAGTCGTTAGTAAGAACAGGCATGACAGATACTGCACGGAGTAAGGTGGTCATCAGGTTCCTCAGCTCTCAGCATCACTGACATGCATGGGAGGAAAGGACACTGGCTTAAACTCATAAAAACACAGGGGAGAAATAACCTGACATCTTCAAAAATGCCTGTTTCGGAAAAGCATGCACCAAATTGCAAAACAGGCTTTTGTTAGTGATGTTCCAATAAAGTTGTGATACTACCACCGATCTATGTAAAAACTTCTAAGACAGGCTTCTTAGAAATGAAGATAAATGCAGTTAACAAAAATAAGTGTATTATATTTGAACTCCTGTCTTTATAGGAGTACAGACATCCAGCTAGAAATGGTCACTTGACAACCTTATTATTAAACAGAAAATACGGCCTTGACTTTTAAATGACATTTGACAAGTTACTCAGTTATTTTGAAGGCATCTCATCCCATGCAGGGCATAATCTCTCTAAATAACTCTTTTTAATCATTTAAATATAAATACATATAGGAAACACAAAAATCATAAGTACACATCTTGATAAATATTCATAAAATGATCACACAGCATAACCAGAATCCCAGTAGGGAAAAGAATAGGCCAGTATTCTAGAAGTCCTTTGTTTCCATAACTCCTCCAAGAATTACCAGTATCCTAATTTCTAACACTGTAGATTATTGTGCTTGCTTTGGAATATTTACAAACAGAACCATACAGTATTCCATTGCTAGAACTTGTAGCCTCTTTTAATATTTTGTTCATTAGAGTCACATGAGATTTTGACCTTACTTACAAATTTTCTGTTCTCAATTCTGTCTTCTATTCCGTCTATTCTATCATGAATTGGCATTCAGTAGGTCACAGTTGGAGCTTTTTCTCACAGTGATGCCATGAACATTCTTTTACTTCTTTGGGTTATCAGCAAGGACTGGAGTGGTTGCGTCAGCGTGTATATAAGTTAAGTTCTTCTAGACATGGCCAAACAGATTTCCCAACTGCTTAATCGAAATCATTCTTCCTAAAGCAGCACAAGAGGGTTCTGTTTGTTTCATGTCTTCTCTAATCCTTCACCCTTTTTGTATTTTCATGGCAGCTCTTCTGGTGTGTATGCAATGGTATCTGAGGTTTATAACTTTCATTTCCCAGATGATTCATGAAAACAGCCACCTTGGCATATATTTATAGACCATTTCAATATCATTTTATTTACTGTATATTCAGGTAATTGTCCATTTTCCCATTGTCTTGTCTTATGTTCATGTATATAAGGCATTTTTACAATTATATGACCTTTTGACAATGACTAAAATATACAAACACTTGGCACTTATGTTCACTTTAACTAGCAATTGCCCAGAGCCTTGGTACATTCGGTGCCTGCAGTGGGATCTTGGCTGAGAATATGAGACCAACAAATGGGCTTATAGTTTTAAAATTTAGAATTTTCCATTCTGTGAAGCAAAAGTATTATATTGATGTTAATCTTAAACTGCTAAGAAAATAATCAATATGTATTGTATATAAACACAAATTCCTTTCTTTAAGACACTGCTGAATATAAGCAATAATTTTGTTTTTAAAGTTTTACACATTTATATCATTATTTTATTACTTATCAATATTTTCAAAATTTGAAGTATAATATTTAAAAATCAAACTTTTAATATAGTTATTACATCTCTTCTTTCTATAAATATATCTTTCAAAATGTTTAATTAGAATTACTTTGGCATTTACTAATATTCTGTCATTTGATTACAGACACTAAGATTAAGTAATTTTTTAGAATTTGTTGCCTTTCTCCATGCTTTGCCTTGCATTAGTATTCGTTTTTGTTTTGTTTTGTTTTGTTTTGTTTTGAGATAGAGTCTCACTCGTTGCCCAGGCTGGAGTGCAGTGGTGCTATCTTGGCTCACTGCAACCCCCGTCCCCCAGGTTCAAACAATTCTCTTGCCTCAGCCTCTCAAGTAGCTGGGATTACAGGCACTCGCCACCATGCCCAGCTAGCTTTTGTGTTTTAGTGGAAACAGGGTTTGACCATGTTGGCCAGGCTGGTCACATTAGTATTTTTTAACAACATAGATTTGTATGCTGTTACATTGTATTTTATGTACAACAAAAACATGATGACTTCTAGAATCATAACAGGAGGAATTAGACAGGGAATGTTCATTGAGCATCTAACATTTATTAGGTCGTTTAATACTTACCATGATTGTCATCACAGCTTTATAAGGTAGACTATTTCATTCAATGTATGGATTAAGAAACTGATAAAGAATGAAACAACTGCTTCTCAGAGGTAAGAATCTTTTGTGCGCCAGCATAAAAATGCCTCTGAAATAGGTTTAATTATTGTTTGGAGTTACATTGAATCCACAGATCAATTTTACACATATTCATTCTTGAGCCTTTCTATCTATCAGCACTGACCTACTTCTCCAATGAATATTTTAACAACTTTTAATAAAAGTGAACATACATATCTATAATTATCTTATACACCTTTATTTTAATAGTTTTGTTGCTTTTGGAAGAGGTATATTTTACAGTATACTTTTTGTAAGTAGTATATTTATCTTTGTTGACTGCTGTGACATAGTAATGCTATTGATTTTGAATACCGGTCTTCTACAAAAGCTTGATAGTAATATCCATGGTTAATTATGGCAATTTATCTGTAAAATCTTTGGGGTTTACTATAATATCAATAAAATTGTATCTTCCTTCCAAAATTTCCTTTATTTTGTTTACTTTTTACTTTGTTTACCTTTGTTTACTTTTTACTTTAACTTAACTTGGTATATCCTTATGACACTGATGCATAAAATAGATGATAGTAAGCCCTTTTATCAGAGTCATGATATTTTTTTTCATTACCCAGATAAGAGTGGTACACTGTGAGACATAGGGACAAACTTCAATTGATTGATAATTCTGTAAGATAGTTTTTATTCTTCCATCCCCAGTTTCACAAAAATCCTTGCACAGTATTTTTAGATAGAGTGATTAATTTACTTAAATTCCTTCAGAGATTATAATATTTAATACACATACAAGTATTATGGGATTTCATTATTCTATTATTTATAGATAATGTTTATTTGCACGGAGGGACAGCAGATTTTCACACAGTAGTAGAGTTTCAATGGTGGATATGATTTTTTTTTTTTCTCTCCAAGAAAGAGGAAGAGAAAGGGGGAGAGAGAACAAGAGTCTTGCTCTATTGCCCAGGCTGGAATGCAATCTAAAAATAGGTATTAAAGACCTCTTTTATGCCAATAATTGTGCTTAACAATGGAGACAGGAAGGAATAAGGGAAGAAAATAACAAACAGCCAACCGATATTTCACTTAAATCTGTGAAATACTATGCAATTGCTGAAGAGTGATTTACTTCCAATTATGTGGTCACTTTTAGAATAGGTGTAACATGATACAGAGAAAAATGTATGTTTTGTGCATTTGGGGTGGAGAATTCTATAAATATTTATTGAGTTTACTTGTTCCAGGTCTGAGTTCACGTCATAAATGTCCTTGTTAATTTTCTATCTCATCGATCTGCCTGATGTTAACAATGTGGTGTTAAAGTCTCCCGCTGTTATTGTGCAGGAGTCCAAGTCTCTTTATAAGTCATTAAGAACTTGTCTTATGTACCTGGGTGCTCCTCTATTGGGTGCATATATATTTATGATTGTTCGCTCTTCTTGTTGCATTGATCCTTTTACCACTATGTAATGTCCTTCTTTGTTTCTTTTAGTTTTTATTACAATTAAAGTCTCTTTTGTCAGAGATGAAAATTACAACTCCTGTTTTTTTTGTTTGTTTGTTTGTTTTTTGCTCTCCATTTGATTGGTGAATCCTCCTCCATATCCCTTTGTTTTGAGTCTTTGTGTGTTCTTGCTTGTGAGATAGATCTGGATACAGCGTACCGATGGGTTTTGACTTTTTATTCAATTTGCCTGTCTGTGTCTTTGATTGGGGCATTTAATCCATTTAAATTTAGGATTAATATTAATATATATGAGTTTAATGCTGTCATTTAATGCTAGCTGGCTGTTTTGCCCATTAGTTGATATAGATTCTTCATTGTGGTGATACTCCCTACCTTTTGGTAAGTTTTTGGGATGACTGATACTGGTTGTTCCTTTCTGTATGTAGTGCTTCTTTCAGAAGCTCTTGTAAAGCAGGCCTGGTGGTGATGAAATCTCTGAGTACCTGCTTGTGTTGAAAAATTTTATTTTTCCTTCACTTACGGAGCTTAGTTTGGCTGGATATGAGATTCTGGGTTGAAAATTCTTTTCTTTGAGGATATTGAATATTGACCCCCACTCTCTTCTAGTTTGTAGGGTTTCTGCTGAGAGATCTGCTGTGAGTCTGACAGGCTTCCCTTTATGGGTAACCTGACCTTTCTCTCTAGCTGCCCTTAGAATTTTTTCCTTTATTTCAACCCTAGTGAATCTAACAATTATGTGTCTTGGGGTTGCTCTACTTGGGGAATATCTTTGTGGTGTTCTCTGTATTATCTGGAATTGAGTATTATCCTGCCTTACTAGATTAGGAAAGTTTTCCTGAATAATATCCTGAAGAATATTTTCCAGCTTGGATTCATTCTCTTCATGACATTCAGGTACACCTATCAAACGTTAAGTTAGGTCTTTTGACATAGTCCCATGTTTCTTGGAGACTTTGCTCATTCCTTTTTACTCTTTTTTCTCTAACCTTGTCTTCTCATTTCATTTCATTAAGTTGGTCTTCGACCTCTGATATCCTTTCTTCTGCTTGATCAATTCGACTGTTAAAACATGTGCATACTTCACAGAGTTCTCATATTGTGTTTTTCAGTTCCGTTAATTCACTTATGTTCCTCTCTACATTGTCTATTCTCATTAGCATTTCGTCAAACATTTTTTCAAGGTTCTTAGTTTCTTTGCATTGGGTTAGAACATGTTCTTTTAGCTCACAGAAGTTTCTTATTATCCACCTTCTGAAGCCTAATTCTGTTAATGGAACACACTCGTTCTCTGTCGGGCCTTGTTCTCTTGTTAATGAGGAAATGTGATCCCCTGTAGAAGGAGAGGCATTCTGATTTTGGGTGTTTTCAGCCTTTTTAAGCTGGTTTCTTCCCATCTTTGTGGATTTATCCACCTGTCGTCTTTGTAATTGCCGACTTTCAATTTCAGTCTCTGATTGGACGTCCAACTTGTTGATTCCCAGTGCCGGAATCTGAGCAACCCACTGCGCCGGCTAAAACAGCGGCATTGAGATTCCTGGTGCTTTTCTGCCCAGGGATCTCTGATCTGGCTTCCCACTTCAGTCCCCTTTTCAATCAGCTGAATGGGCGACTCTGCCTTCCCGGAGCTCCAAACGTGGACCAAAAGGGGAGCCAGTCCCGTTTACTCCGCACCAAGAACTGCCGCACCAGGGGGCCAGCAAAACCGTTACACCAGCCACAAGAGTCCTGCTGGTGACCCATGGGGCTCCTCCGCTGGGAATCTCCTGGTCCATGAGCAACAAAAATTCGTCTGAAAGTGTGGCGTCCACTCTTTCTCTGCGCTTTCACTGGGAGCTACAATCCTGAGCTGCTAGTAATCAGCCATCTTAGATCTTTCTCTCGGTGGATGTGATCTTAAGACAGGTGGAGACATTGACAGGATTTTCTCCACGATTTTTCAGGTGCTCTAACCTTTGACCAGTTTTATCTCTGCTAACATTTATTGTTTCAAGAAATGTAATACAAGACAGTTTTGAATTTTCACAACCCATTTTCTAAAAGTTCATAAAGATAGTAATATGCATATATGCCAGCAGAGTGTCATCACATAATCAAACACAGACTATACTGACAGTGCAATTTGTGAATATTTACACTAAGATTTTCTTTCAAAAAGGAAACATAGCCTCATGTCAGTTCAGGTTAGGCTTTGTATCTAAAAATGTTTGCACTTCAACTTAGGAAAAATGAAAACATTTGGATTTTAAACATATTTGGCCTTTGGTATTATTGCAGTTAAGTGATTATTAACATAGGTGAAGTCACAAATTATAGACCAGAAGAGAAAAGTCTTGGAAAGGTCTGCTTCACCATCTAAGCCCCCAACTGAGAGCTTTCCAATGGGAAAGGTCAACTCTTTGGTCCATTGATTCTTCAAGCCTATCAATCAAGGCTGCTCAAGCAATCTCCAAGACATGGTACCTGTAATATGGATTGGAGTACTATGCTCTCACCTGGGGCCTTTCATGCATCTTACCTTGGGGAGAGGGTGAATGCAGAATTAATGTCACTGGACATCAAGTTTCCAAGGTTAATTCCCCAAAGTCATATAGCCTAGTAAAAGGCAGAGCTATGGAATGCTCAGCCTACTCAAAGTCAGGGTACACAATGCTTCTTACAACTGAAAATTGCTGTCAACATGGAGTGCAATGTGGTTGGGGTGGAAATAACATCTTAGACTAAGAAATAATCTTTCTTGGCAGGTTAGGAAAAAATATATACTCCAAAGACTAGTAGAATAGAAAACATCTTCTGTGTTGTTTCCAGCTCAGGGCAGAAAAGCACTCTGAAAAATTGAGATTACAAATTCCTAAAATTAGCCTCCCTTCCCTCTTCATCCAGCACATTCTCCCACTGCACAACCTTCCCTTCTGCCTCCCCAACCCCTGGCTGTTCTCCAAAGCAGAGGTGACGTCTCACCACTGCATGACACCCTTGCTGACATTCACACCTCTCACCAACCTCCCCCTTCTTCAAATATTTTAGAATTTAGTGGCTGTGTAACACTGCTTGGAATTTAGCTCGCATTTGGATGTTTACCGACTTTTTATGTATACTTATCATCTGGAGTAGACATTCCATGAGAGTATGTATACGTTGTATGTATTTCTACATTATTCTTAAAACTGTCTGGTAGAATTCTGTAAAAACTGCTATAGTTCTGCAAAGGTTTTGGTGGATACATGAAAATGCTATGGAAAGTGGGATAAAATTTGATGAAAACTTGAAAAATTACTTTTCAGAGGTTATCTAACCAAGGAGGCTTAGAAATAAAATTGAGCTAAGTAGAGGGGATATTTTGCAAAATTGCATGGAGCACTGACTGACCTTTTGCCTCTGCTCACTTCACTTAGAGTCTCATCTCAAATGTGGGCAATTCTTCCTCCTTCTTGCCTTTTGCCTCTGTCACTTCACTTAGAGTCTCATCTCGAACGTGGGCAATTCTTCCTCCTTCTCGCTGCCAGTGTTGTTTCTTTTCAATGCCATGGAAGTTGCTCTCCATATTCAGGAGCTGGGTGTGTTTCCAGAGCTGAAAGAGAGGAAAGTAAGGCTCTTTACTGTTCCCCTACGTCCCACGATAAAAGAAGGCTCCTAGGAAGTAAACGTCGTATAGAAGTGCAGACTTAAAGATGTCTCCCTGGCCCCCAGAAAGCCCCACTTGATCTTCCTGCTGCCTTCAAATCGACTCTGAATCAACTTCCCTGGAACTCTCGTGCTCCTGTCCCGGCATTCCTGCTCTGCTAAGTGCACTAAATCCTCAGAGTCCAACGTCACACCCTCCTCCCTCCAACCCCACATCTAGGCAGACAGCAAGTCTTACCCATGATATTCCTAGATTTCATCAAGCTCCTCTGAGATCCTGTCATTCCCGACCTTGCCATTCCAGTTTCTTCTCTTCAGTTCCTTCCTCTAAGATGCCCTGGCAATGGGTGTCTAAAATACTCTGAATAAAATTTCAATTTTGTTTCTAACAAGCTATCTAATTATGGCAGAAAACAAAAGCCAACATTATGCATATAGAACAAACATCTGTATTCGCCGAGTGTGGTTTTGGGCACCTGCAATCCTAGCTACCTGGGAGGCTGAGGCAGGAGAATTGCTTGAACTCGAGAGGCAGAGGTTGCAGTGAGCCGAGATCATGGCACTGCACTCCAGCCTGGATGACACAGTGAGACTCCGTCTCAAACAAACAAACAAGCAAACAAAATAAATGAATAAATAAATAATAGGAAAGGGCATAATTAGAATGCAGAAAATCACGAAACTGAGGTTGCTGAAGTCACTTTAAGAGCCTCGGTCAAGATGAGGACCTTTACATGGTTATGAACATCCTAAATTTAATAAAACAAATAAATTCACAGAACATTGATTTTGCATCAGAATTCACAACACTCAGAAAATATTTTTAGCAAACTTCCAAGAACTTATAATAAATCACCACGGTCCTTAAAAAACAAATCCTAAACATTAGAATCCTGATTCAGAATGTATGAGTTTTATGTGATAATAAACTATGAAGGAAAAAATAATGATTTTCAGGAGCCAATTGTTTTGTACTAAAGGAGAATAGCAAGTATCCTATTGTCTGGAAATGTTTTACAAGTATATTTTGAGGTTTAAATTTTTGTTATACAGTATCTTCAAGATTCGCTCACATTTCAGTGTTATTGATTTGAAACAAAAGTGGATTTTGATATCATTTATTTTGGACTACACACTGTGTAATTATTCAAATGCTTCATTTTCATTTGGGCTTTCCTATTTGTTTTAAATGTTATTACTTGCTTCAGTGCATTTTCATTTTAGTGAACACACTGATAAATATTTCTATCAATCGCAGATGTGATTTTTGCATAAGTAACTAAAATGCTAGCACCGTGGTTTAATACAATAGTAGACATCACAGGATCCCACAGCAGCAATAGAAAGTTTGTGTGCATGTGTGTGATCATAAAGGCCTTGTGGAAGGGTTTAAAGTGTGCTTGTAATTAGTAATTTTAATGCTTCATGTCTTTCCCGAAAGCCTGGTCTGATCCTAGATACAAAGTCTGGGCTGATCCTAGGTAACATGGTGAAGTAGACCACATTTGCTTTTCATTTTTCTCAGCCTTTCAGCCCTGCTTTGCAAGGTCAGTGGCTGCGTCGCTGACTCAAGTCTGGGTCGGGATCTCCCGAATCAAGTCAGTAAAGATACATCCAAAGTCTGTACGGCACATCCGTTGTTTATGTCCTTCTTACCTTCTCTTCTCTCAGGACACTCCTAGTTTTCCTTTCTCTTGGCTCCTTGATATTTACCTGCCTTGTTTACTTCTATTATAGGTTGACGAAATTCTCTTAACAGAATATACAGCACCCCCAACTCACACCAAGTTGAGTGGTCGGTCAGCTGGCACAATGTAGGAATTAATCTGAGTCCAGGGTCCCTGCTGAGTGGTTGACTGCTCCATTATCCTGATAATACCACCACTAATGCATTTATTTGCTCACTAACACAGCTGATTCTTTACTGTATTTCCACTGGTGGGGAAAAAAGAGGAAGCATCCTTTGCCATATAAAACAAACAAACAAAAATACCCTTAATTTATCCAAGCAAAAGAGGGAGTGTGTTCACCTAGATTTCTTGCACAGGATCCGATGAGCAATGAGGACTATGCAGGTTCCCAGCAAAGCCGGTGCTCACTAAGACAGGTGGCCCCTTTGCCAGGCACAGACCTGGCTGGGGGCTGAGACCTCCCAGCCTCCATTAGGCTCCTGTGTGTTGCTTCCTGAATGGAAGCCACTGCCACTCCCACAGCAAATAATGACCAAAAAAGGACGGAAATCAGCTTCTCTTATTTCTGACTCTCATTTATATGTTGTAAATGCGTAAATCAAAAATGGAAAGTTAAAATACACTCATTTATCAAATGAACTTTGTTAACATTGCAAATAATTTAAAAGGCTGGCATTCATGATGTTTTTTTTTTAAATTTTCAAAATGTTTACAATTACATTTACATAATTACTACTGGATACGGTTACTGTACTGAAAAGGTCATGAGAATTGATAATTGTTAAATATATTCAAGATTAGAGCCTGATGAGAATAAAATATGTCTAAGGATTAAATCACAAAACAATCTACCCAAGTGTCATGCTTAACAAGCGCCCTTCTCTGTTCACACTGAGAATTCCAAATGCAGCATTACCACATGCTTTTCTCAGCGAAAACCATCACACAGACATTATCCTTTCCATTTTACAGCTGAGAAAACTGAAGCTCAAATATATTAACCTGCCTAAGATCGCACAGTGCATGGTGGAGACAGGATTTGAATCCAGAGATTCTAGCTGCAGGGATTGTGCTCATAAATGTTGTAAAATAAAGCCCTCCCCAGCTAAAATTGTTCAGTATATTAGCCCTGAGGAAATGGGAAAAATAATATGCTATTCATTTCTCTTAAAGAAAAAAAATGAAATGTCATTTAGCATAAATACAAAAAAGTGCACAAATAAGGTATACAGATGTATGAATAGAGTGAAAACACTATACAAATCAATATGTTGTGTGTCAGACACTCCCTAACGTTTTCCATCAGTCATCTCCTGACCCTTCTACAAAGTTAGCTAGAGATTCATCTTGCCTGGTATTAAAATTAAACTATGTATGTTTCATTATTTTTTTTTTTTTTGAGACAGAGTCTTGCTCTATCTCCCAGGCTAAAGTGCAGTAGCACCATCTCAACTCACTGCAACCTCTGCCTCCCAGGCTCAAGCAATTCTCCTGCCTCAGCCTCCCAGGTAGCTGGGATTACAGGTGCCCACCACCATACCTGGCTAATTTTTTGTATTTTTAGTAGTGACAGAGGTTCATCATGTTGGCCAGGCTGGTCTCAAACTCCTGACCTCAAGTGATCCACCCACTTCGGCCTCCCAAAGTGCTGGGATTACAGGCGTGAACCACCACACCTGGTCTGATTTCTTGATAGTAACTCTTCTAACTGGAAATCCAGTGCCCTGTTATTGGGAAAACACATGGAAAATTACTTTGAGAAATAGTGTAGCATTGTGTACTAAAATGCAAGTACAAGAAAGTTCACAGCAACATATCTTTCCTATCTACAACCCAGAAAAAAATCTAACATTCCTTTCATACGGGATGAGTACATACATTGTGACCTATGGAAAAATGGAATATTATATAGACATGAAAGGAACACATATTGCTAAAAGAACATAGCATAATTAAATAGGAGTACATGTAATGTTGAATAAAACAAGATACAAAAATACATACATAGGCTGGGTGCAGTGGCTCACGCCTGTAATCTCAGCATTTTGGGAGGCCAAGGTGGGTGGATTGCTTGAGGTCAAGAGTTCAAGACCAGCCTGGCCAATATGGCGAAACTCTGTCTCTGCCAAAAATATTAAAAAAAAAAAAAATAGCTGGGTGTGGTGGCATGTACCTGTAATCCCAGCTACTCAGGTGGCTGAAGCAGGAGAATTGCTTGAACCCAGGAGGCGGAGGTTGCAGTGAGCCAAGATTGTGCCACTGCACTCCAGCTACTTGGTAGGCTAAGGTGGGAGGATGGCTTGAGTGGGAGAGGCAGGGGTTGCAGTGAGCTGAGATTGTGCCACTGCACTCCAGCCTGGGCAACAGAGCGAGATTCTTCTCAGAAAAAGTCTTTCAAAAGATGTGCATGAAACATTAGTTATTTTTATTTCAAATATTTCTTAACTTGTCTTAATATACTAAACAGTTTCTGTGGAGTCTTGCACACATTTTATTCACCATTATAAACAGTAATTTATTCACCATTATTAGTAGATTTATTCACCATTACAAACAGTAATTAAAAAATATATTTTCCAAAAAAGTATTTTTTAATTGTTTCCTACTGGCACAAAATAATATTTTTTGGCTCTTTAACACATACCCAGTGTCACTGCTAAATTTGCTTATTAACTCTAATCACTTATCTCAAAGCACAAGCAGATTTTCTCCAAAAATAAACGTATCTGTGAATAAAAATGGTTTCCTTGAATCCTTCTTAATCCATATTTACTTCGCGCCTTTTCTCCCCGTTGTTGCACAGACCAGGGCTTCAGCCTCACGATTCCTTGGGTTGGTGGTTGCAATCCTCTTTGTCCTGTTGCTAATCTTAAAGGGAATTCTTTCAGCTTTTATTTGCTAGGTATTAGAGTTGCTATAAAAATTTTAAATGCTCTATCACAGTAAATAACTTTTCTTTCAGTACTTTAATTGCTAGTGGGTTTTTGTCACTAGTTTATGTTTAACTTTCTCAAATGTTTTCTCTGCTTTATTTGGGTAAAAAAAAACAATTTTCTTCTTCCTTTCGCAAGTATAGCAATTTGATTGGGTTTAATTCACTGTTCTCTTTACAGCTTTTGAAAACGGCACTGGCATACCTGTTTATAAATAATGATTATTTTCTAATCTATGTATCTATAGATTTAGTTTTCACAAAAGTTTAGTTTGTGCTGTATCAATGTTATAATTTTGGTTCATTTCTATTGAGTTCAAAATAGACTATGATATTGTAATCTTTACACACTGATATATGGTAACTTATTCATTCAGTCGTAAGTTATCAAAAAATGCATTGCTTACTGTTGAAATAATTGTAAACTGTTAAATATTTGTAGTATCATTACATAGTTTAATTCTACTGTCTTTAGAAACTGCTTCCTAGATAAATTCCTCACTTGATATTTGTAGAGAGTTAATATGTTTCCCAGTCTATGTTTGGATTTAGCAAATTTTTTTGTGTACTTGAGAAAATCATGTATTGTGGAGTTGTTAGGTGTAGCATTTTTATGCAACAGTATGATGCTAGTTAATTACCATCAAATCTTTTACACTGATGCTGCATTTTGTCTCTTTATTATGTTAGTCACTTATCTCTCACCAGGATAGTAGATCGGTCTATTGCCTACAAATTTTAATTACAGTGTTAAAATGATTTTTAGCAGAGAAAATAACTTTTCGCTGGGAAATTAAAACTTTTATGTTTTTCCCTTTTATCTCTCATATTGCCTATTTCCTTAAAAAATTATTTATCTGATATCAGTGTAATTTTTTTTCTTTTTCTTTTATTTTGGAAGTGCATGCAGAGTGCAACATTTTTCATCTGGTATTTAAAATTTTTTTAACCTTGTATAAGGCTATACCTCTTATAAGAAGTTGTACGTCATAGATATCCAATGTTCCAGCATTTGTTGTCATTGTAATAGTTATTTTACTCACCTCTCCTATTTGACTTTACTTTGTTTTTTTCTAATTGAATTGTCCTTTTTTTTTAATTGATGGAGTTTTTTCCATAATTCTATTTTCTGCTCTTTTAGCTTGTTAATCGTATGTTCTTTTAGAAATCGTATGTTCTTTTAAAAATCGTATGACTCTCTTTAGAGTCAATTTTAGAAAATTGACTAAATCTTGAAAGGTTAGTAAAAATAATTGTCTGTATCTCTTCCTACATAATTCAAATTCATCAAACATTTAGTATCATCTGCTTCCAACTTCTGTGCAATTTTGAATATATTTTCATTCTATATGTACTTTATGTACCACAGAGCATTATTTTAATGTTTTATGCAATCAATATTCACTTAGATTTGCCTACTCATTTTCTCTCCCTCTGTTGATAGTTATTACCTCCCTTCCACCTTGGATCATTTTCCTCCTACCTGAAGAATATCCTCTAATGCTATTTTAACGCATGTCTGCTCATAAACGATCACCTTAATTGTGGCATGTCCAGCAATGCCTTCATTTTACCTTCAGCTGTGAGAAGTCTACTTTTGTATCATCCAGCTCTGTATTAGCCTGTTGTTTGCCCATGTGCAGAGGGCCATCATCCCTCACCCCCAGGCACTCACTGCTGCAGGTGAGGTGCAGGTGTCAGGTATACCTAACCCCAGGCCCTAATGTCTCTGTATTTGGAGAAAGGGCTTTAATGCAGATAATTAAGGTTAAATGTCATAAAGGTGAGGTCTTGATCCAATAGCAATAGTGCCCTTATAAGAGGAAACATCAGCCAGGCGTGATGGCTCATGCCTATAATCCCAGCACTTTGAGAGGCTGAGGCAGGAGGATCACCTGAGGTCAGGAGTTCAAGACCAGCCTGACCAATAGGGAGAAACCCTTTCTCTACTAAAAATACAAAATTAGCTGGGTGTGGTGGCGCATGACTGTAATCCCAGCTATTCTGCGGGCTGAGGCAGGAGAATCACCTGAACTTGAGAGGCAGAGGTTGCCATGAGCCAAGATCACACCATTGCACTCTAGCCTGGGCAACGAGAGCAAAACTCCTTCTCAAAAAAAAAAAAAAAAAAAAATTTAAAAAAGAAGAGGAAACACCAGCTCTCTCTCTCTGTGTGTCTCTGTCTCTCTCTCCTTCTCAAGGATATAGCAAGAAAGTGGTTGTCTGCAAGCCAGGAAGAGGGCCCTCACCGGGAACCCAATCAGCCAGAACTTTGATCATTGACTCCTGGCCTCCAGAAACCTGAGGAATGAGTTTGTGTTATTTAAGGTGTCCGGTGTGGGAGATGTTATCAGGGCAGCCCAAGAGCACAGTGACACTGCTGTGGGTGCCTGAACACTTGGTCATGTACAGCACGCTAGTGCCTGGCCCACTCATTGCAGTGGCACCTGAGATAGTGCTCATGAATGAATGTGAAGATATGGTGAGATGGTGCATGAGGTTATGTGCCTTCAGAGAGGATGCATCTATTTTCCCTTGGAAAAGTAAATTATACTATGGGCACTAAGTGTCTGACATCACCATATTCCAAATAGATATTAAGATTCTGCCATGCAGTACTTCATTTCCTACAGAACAATTTGCTTCCGCTTGGCTCCGCTTGCATGGCACACCCTGTTGGAATTTTACTCAACACCTGGGATATTCACCAAGGCCTCGCTCTTGGAAGTCCTGAGCTCTAACATTTGCTCTCCCAGTTGGGTGAGGAGCTTTGCTGTAATAAACACTCCGGTTCATTTGTGTTGATGTTTGCTAGCAAATCCAAGGCCATCTCTTTTCTTTCCCTTCTGGGCTTGCTCATAGGAAAACCAGGGCTCCCTCCTTTGGCATCAACCCCATAAGACACAGCCTGTCAGAGCAGGACTCTCACCCCACCCCAACCCCTAACACCTTAGAGCCACAGCTAGTGGTCCCTCCCTGCTGGCTTTTCAGTCATTTTTCGGACTTGCCTTGGAGACTTTCCAGAAAATCTTGCTTTGTAACAAAACTTTTAAAACTTTCTTTGTGTGTGTGGCTCATGGGTCTCAACACTCAGCTCGGACTGTGGGTGGGGTGTCCATTCACTTCTGCAAGGTGACATCAGCTCTTCCTTCTCTTATCAAGACTTTTAGGGTTGGCAAATTCCCCAACGGGAAACAAGAACTTCAAATGTTTAGCTTACCTTCCTGGACCATTTCCCTCTGCTGGGTTGTGACTCTGCAAATTCTCATGGTCATTTAGTTTGTTCATAAATTGTTTACTTTAAAAAAATAATCCAGCTTACAGAACTGTACTTAGTAGGAGATTGGCCAAACAACATTGTCTATATTTTCTGGCAATTTTATTCCACAAACCAATAGATTATTTGTTTACATTCTGAAGTTCTGGGATAATGTTCAGTGCCTTCCAATGGTATCACAATCTAAAGAACGACAGACTTGCAAATGTGATCCATGCCTGAATTCAAGTAAGTGCAGCAGAACATTAGTATGAGAAATAAACAAACATCTTCTCGTAAACCACTGAGATTTAGAAGTGATTTCTTTTCGCGTAGCCTATCCTGAGTAATGGAATCATGCCAGTCGTAATTAAAATAAGAAAAAAGTTCAGGACATGTTTAAAGAGTATATGAAGCTGGATTCCTACGTGCCATTTTCCCCTCTGTGGGTGAAGTCCGCTGCCTCCCGCCGTGGATACCGAGTTGGGATACAATGTTAGAGGAGGCACATGCCTAGCCTCTTTCTTTACATGTGTTGTACAGCTTGGCTTTTGCTGTGTGGTCATCTGCCATGAAACAAACATTTCCTATGAGCCACTGCCACAGCACCCTAGGAACCCTCAAAGAGAAAGGATAGAATGAAACCCATAGCCAGAGCCCTGGACAGTGGACTTGCCAGCCCAGCCTCAATCAGCCAGATGCCAGTTCACTTACAGACCTGGAGACCCACAATGAATTCTTGTGTCTGGAAGCCACTGCAGGCCGGCGTCGGTTCCCTTCCTGAATTTCCCAGGGTTTTCACTTCAGGGGACTCACGCCAAGCTCCAACCGATAGTACCTGCGTCTCCACCTGAGAGCTTTCTCCAAGGCTGAGTGTTGCCTCTGTGCCTATACACAGATGAATTAACACTCCTGGGAGCATCCCTCAAAAACAGACCTATTTGAATGTAATTTATACCAACTACCGTATTTATATCATATATACGAAATAACTTCTATACAATTATAGATGTATAGAAGTTAGTATAAATTATATGAAAATCAGTTTTTGCATTATATAGTTATAGATAATAGGTGTAGTTATAGTATATATTATATATGTAATTATGTTATATATATATGATACATTACATATGAATTTCAAAGCAGCTCAGTGTGCAGGTGATGACGAATCCCTTAGGGCAAGGACGATGAGGGTGTCACAAAGAGGACCCAGTGGAGGACCACTAGAGCAACAGACCACCAACGCAGAGCAGTGGCACAGAACCCAAAGACATAGAGCTTGTAAACTGCAGGACTGTCTTCTTTTTTATGGCTGAGTAGTATTCCACTATGCATCTGTTCTGAAACTTCCTTAACCATTCATCCATTGATGGACACGTCAGGAGACTTGGTATCTTGTCTGTTGTGAACAGTGCTGCAGTGGACATGCGGTGAGATATCCCTTCCACTTACCAGGTTTTTTTTTTTTTTTTTTTTTTTTGGTCTTTGGATAAATGCTCAGTAGTTTTTTTGCTAGATCTTATGGTAGCTCTATTTCTACTTTTTGGAGGGATCTTTTTCTGTATTCTGTATTGGCTGTGTTAGTTTACAATCTCACCAAGAGTCTGTATAAGTTCCACCTTTTCTTCACTTCCTCACCAACACCCCTTTCCCTCCTTTCCTCCCTTCCCCTCCCCTCCCTTCCTCTCCCCTTCCCTTCCCTTACCTTCCCTTTCTTTTGAGATAGAGTGCAGTGGCATGATCTTGGCTCACTGTAACCTCCATCTCCTGGGTTCAAGCAATTCTCCTGCCTTAGTAGCTGGGACTACAGGCAACAGCCACCACATCTAGCTAATTTTTGTATTTTTTAGTAGAGACAGCATCTCACCATGTTGGCCAGGCTGGTCTCGAACTCCTGACCTCAGGTGATCTGCCAGCCTTGGCCTCCCAAAGTGCTGAGATTGCACGTGTGAGCCACCATGCCTGGCCATGTTTTCTTTTGTCTTTTTTTATAATAACGATTCTAACTGGAGCAAGGTGGTAATTTCTGAAAACATGGACAAACCTGAAAGAAGTTCTCATGTCCTATTTCACAGTAGGGGGACTGTAGTTAACAGTCAAACATTGTATATTGCAAAATAGATAAAGGGGAAGCTTTTGAATGTTCTCACCATGAAGAAATTGTAAATGCATGAGACGATGAATACACTAACCACAACTGATTGGATTATTATGCAACACAGATATTATCAAAACATTAAATCGTGTCCCATAAACGTGCAATTACAGTACGTCAATTTAAAAAAAATAAATATTGAAAGGAAAAGAACAACAATCTACATAGAGCTTTTCAAAGAGTATTGCAAGAAAGGCCCAGTGCAGGCACTGTATAAAAATCTGTTAGGTGGAAACGGAAGGTCATGTATTGTAAAACCAATGTGAATATCAATTTGAATACTTTTTGAGCAGATGTATTACAATTGGTAAAAACAGAACTCTCATTTCAGTAAGTTTCACAGTAAATGCAAAAGGTAGGAAAAGGGATATGGAGAAAGTAGTTTACTATTTAAAGAATAGTCTCTACGAATATAAACATGTAAGAAGCAACTCAACTCTTACCCCATAAAACTGACTGTCTAATGCTACACTATCCAATACAAATATTATGTGAGTTGCTTTTATACATTTGAAATTTTCTAGTAGCCACATTAACATTTTAGTAATATATTTTATTTAATTATATTTATAATTTATATATTTTATTTATTATTTAATTATAATTATATTTATTTAATTTTATTTTATTATATCTAATAAATATAATAAATATATTATTTTTATTTATTTTGAAATATATTCAAATATATTTGAATATATTTCAAAAATATTTGAATATATATATTTCAATATATATTTCAAATATATTTGAATATATTTCAAAAATGTTATCATTTCAACAGGTAATCAATGTGAAATATTGCACTCAGTTTTCTTTATTATAAATCTTTAAACTCTAGTGTGCATTTCCAATCATGTACATCCCAATTCAGACTAGCCATCCATCAAGTGCCCAGAAGTCCTAGGTGTCCAAGGGAATGTGATATTGGGCAGCACAGACATAATGGATTCTCAAAGCAGGGAAATGTATTCTCAGTGAAAAACAATGTGAATCTATTAATAAATTCTGTTACAAAGGAGCAAAAAGTCTTGATCAATTTTCTTATAGGCTAAATGGAAGAATTAATCTAGAAAATCTCTAGGGAGTAAGTTGACTGTTTAGATACTAGATAATGGCGAATTGCCTGTCATGTTTCAGAAAAAAAATACTGTCATTTACAACCTCAGAAAGACTAATGTGTGAATTATTCAGGAACAAGCACTACCGATGGCATGTTATGCATTATTTCAGAATAGACTGAAAGCTGTCATTTATATACACTGAAGCTTTACTACATAAGTGCTGTGTTTTCCACCTTTAATAAATGAGTATCAAGTTGTTGTTCTCTGAGTGTTCAAAGCAGTCGTCAGAACTAACGGGAGTTAACTAGAGTCTACTCTGAATTGTTGGCGAATATTGTATACACCAATTACCCTAATCTGATCACTATACTTTATATGGATTGAAACATCGCTATGCATTCCATAAATACGTTCAATTATTATTTGTCGCCTGGGCGTTGTGGCTCATGCCTGTAATCCCAGCACTTTGGGAGGCTAAGGCTGGCAGATCACGAAGTCAAGATATCGAGATCATCCTGGCCAGCATGATGAAACTCTATTTCTACTAAAAATACAGAAATTATCTGGGTGTGGTGGCACGTGCCTGTAGTCCCAGCTACTTGGGAGGCTGAGGCAGGAGGAGAATCGCTTAAACCGAGGAGGGGGAGATTGCAGTGAGCTGAGATCGTGCCACTGCACTCCAGCCTGGCAACAGAGCAAGACTGTCTCAAAAACATACATATATATGTGTATATATATATATATATATATATATATATGTGTGTGTGTGTGTGTGTGTGTGTGTATATACACACGTATATATGTATATACATATGTGTGTGTGTATATATATATATATATAGAGAGAGAGAGAGAGAGAGAGAGAGTTTGTCAATTTACAAATAACAATTGTAAAGAAACCTACAATAATGTCTTTGATTTATGTCTAAGCATTTTGAATTATATCTAGGGAGTAAATGACATTGTTTGATTACTTTCAAATTTAAGTGCCAAGGGCTTTGATACAAACCCAGTAAACACTTGGTAAGCAGCAGAAGGAGCGAGCTCTGAGTAAGAAGCATGACAGGAAGAGGGCATCGGAAGGAGCAGAGAGGAGTCCACAGTGTATGCACGCTTGTGAGCCTGGGGATGAGAATCCGGAGACAGTCGAGGTGTGCTACACAGGAAATGCTCTCTCTGTTGGAGTCGCCTGTTGTAAAAGACTGTGTCTTTATAATTTGGAAAATTCACAAGTGTCCTCAGGAAATTATTCTAATTTTCCTATGGGCTACTTAGAAGTCCATATCATGAATCGAAGAATATCAGGTTTGTCAAACTAAAACAGACTGCAATCATAGAACATATGTACAATCTAAAAAACTATTCATTGTGCATCTGAATCTTACTGAATTGAGTGTCCTATTTTTTTTCTGGCAAGCTATATTAATCCTGTTTTTTAGAAACAATGAGCTGTGAGTGTTTTTCCCCTTCGTCTTCCCAACATTAAAGATATTCATCGGGAAGGTAAAGTGTTCTGCCACCACAACTGGTTGAGAGTCTCTGTCTCTGTGGCCTCAAGCCAGGCTGTATGCAGGTGCTTTGCAGGCTCTGAGACAATCTTGCAGGCGGTGCAGCTGCACCTGTACAGGTGCAGACCGCATCCCACCCTGGTTTCTGTTTTGAGAGAACCTGCTTGAGCATCCTACTCACCTTTTCAGCTCAGCTGGACCTACCTGGAGTGTAAGCCTGGCTGTGCAGCTCTTCCATGGCCTGCATGTCTCCTGTTCATGGCTGTTCTCTTCCTCTGTCGCCCATGTGGCTCCTGCTCATGGCTGTTCTGTTCATCTATAGCCTGTGTGGCTCCTGCTTCCAGCTGTGCAGCTTTTCCATGTCCTGCATGGCTCCTGCTCATGCCCGTTCTGTTCCTCCGTGGCCTGTGTGTCTCCTGCTCAAGGCTCTTCTGTTCCTCTGTGGCCTGTGTGGCTACTGCTTCCTGCTGGGTGGCCTCTCTGTGGCCTGTGCATCTCCTTCTCATACCTGTTCTGTTCTTCCATGGCCTGCGTGGCTCCTGCTCACAGCTGTGCCGCTCCTCTGTGGCCTGTGTGGCTTCCGCTCCTGGGTTCCTGGGTCTCTCTTAGTCATGGCACTGTGATCTGGAGTCCTGGCCATGGCTTCCTTCATAATATGTTCCCCTATCCATAACCCATGGAACGGGTGTCCTATCCAGGAGGACAGCCATAAACTGTGTTTTCATGAGATCATGGGATACTTTTGGAAGAGTTCAGTCTTTGTGAAAATTCACCACCTTATCTGGAATTGTTGGCACCTCATCTTATTGGGGGAAAATGATCTTCATCAGGAAAGAACTCTTAAGGCTCATCCTGTGATCACCATTCAAGTTCTTCCCTCTGGAGGACGTGGGAGCAGCGAGCGCCCAGCACCCTTTTGCATGTTGTCTGGCAATATTTTCTCATTTCCTTTACATATTTTAATGTAATCAGCACAGCTCACATCTGCATAGCAATCAAATTACCAAGTCAGCATCATCCAATGAAGTGCTGAGGAGTCCAGTAATCAAATTCAGGTTAATATTAAACTTTCTGCACCTGGATTCCAAAAGGAGACACAGAGAAAGAGAAAGACAGTGAGGAAGAACCTATATCCACGAGTCATCAGATGTGTATTATATCCTCTGACATTGGCAAAACTGCTTCTTTTCAGGCTTACATTGAATTCTTTAATCTGAAAATACAAACTTTTTCTGTTGTTTGTACTGAGATTGTAGCTACACATGTATGAATCTTTTATAGGAAGAATAACCTCAATATGACTATGTCATGCTTATCAACTAAAGTGTATTTTATTTGTAAGGAAACAATAAGTCACATCAAGGTACAGAAGGAAAAGTTGGAAATTCTTAATTGAATTCTGATTGTTCTACCTCACATTATTTAATTAAATAATAAAATTAATTTAAAATGTAACATATACATTACACAAATATTATTTAAGCCATCATTTGTAGCATGGAACAGAATAGAAACATATTAGAAATTAAGTTAAAAGACATCAAGTATGCGGCATATGACACTATCTCTGAGTGTTATTTTTTTTGCCTCTGTAAAGGGAAGTAATGGTTAATTTGTAGTACTAGGTGAAAATTCAGTGATTAAAAATAATGTAAGAGTACTGAATAAAGTTTCTTGCACACAGAAAAGTTAAATTAGTATTCATGCTTTTTCTCTCTGTAGAAATTCCTAAAAGTTGAATAAGATTTTCATACATATCACAATACAATTGTACTTTTTATTTGGGTATAACTTTGAATAATGAATTTTATGGATCTCAATTTGTATAGCTTGGAGAATTTTTACATAGGATAAACTTGTAAAACCAACATGAAGATAAAATAGAGAATATTTTTAGATGAGATCAGGTGTGTTCAGGGTGGTATGGCCATAGATGACAAAGAATATTTTCATAACTTTAAGAAGTGCACTTCTTCCTAGTGAATAAACCTCCAAGACTAACTCCTATGTTGACACCTATCTCCATAGACAAATTTTGCCTTTTTTTGAAATTCATGTATTTTATACTCTTACATCTCCTGTTCTTTAACACCATAGATGTGAGATTCATTCATCTAAATTACTCTGTGAAATGGCAGTAATATTTTAATGATTCTATGTGAAAAGAAGGGGACACAACATTTTTGCAAACATAGGTAATTCTAAGGGCAATTTGCAGAATAACTAACATCTCAGGTGACTAAAGTATAGAATGTGTAAGAGAAAAAATAAACATACTTTAAATGAAAGAATAAGGCAAGATGTTGAAAGATAAGATCAGGATTGGGAGAAACAGGGGCTCAGCTGGGTTAGGAGCTGCCTCAAAGGAGAGGACTTTTTTTTTTTTCAGATGGAGTCTTTGCTCTTGTTGCCCAGGCTGGAGAGCAGTGGCACGATCTAGGCTCACTGCAACCTCCACCTCCTAGGTTCAAGCGATTCTTCTGCCTCAGCCTCCCAAGTAGCTGGGGTTACAGGCTCCTGCCACCACCCCCGGCTTTTGTATTTTTACTAGAGATGGGGTTTCACCATGTTGACCAGGCCGGTCTCGAACTCTTGACCTCAGGTGACCCACCTACCTCGGCCTCCCAAAGTGCTGGGACTGCAGGCATGAGCCACGGCACCCAGCAGGTATAGATATTTTTATTGCATCAAACATGCCTCTTCTATATAAAGCCTGCAGGTATTCTCCCATATCACCCATGCAGCTTAGTGAGCCTGTTCATTTATAAACTCGGTTGGAGAGGGCTTATTCCTTGTCTATATCCGAATATCACGTGACTCCAGACATGAACTATTAAAGAGCTGACACAGTGAGTTTTTATTAGTGCCCTATAAGATAATGTAGGATGTAAATGAGCAAACCATCTTAACATTTCAAAAAGATATTTAGGACCTAAGTCAACCACTTTTTAAATGTTCTGAGCAGAGTTTATCTTCTTCTGTCTGTCCTTGTGCATCTTAATTTTCTGTCTGTTCTTTTAATCCCAGGTAATTAGGGGATTTCACTGCCATGTAATGCTGGCCCCTTAAGCTGAGCTTGTAATTACAATAAGGAGGCAACGTTCCATAATTGCGGATTGTGGGTTAATTGGTAATTCCTCATACAGCACGCTTCCTGATGAAGATTCACTCTGCAGTTGTTGACTTCCTTCCCAGGACAGTGAGCTTAATTGTCCATCAAGGTATTCATCCCTCAGAATGCTGGATAAGAAATTCTGCTGCTCTGATATCTTAGATTGTCTCAGTGAGAAGAAGAAAACAGGGAAGGTATCACGGTGAAAGTATCTTCATCTCTGTTCAAAAACAGATTTTATATTAGAACACTTATCTCACCCATCTACAGATAATGCATTTGGAACAACTAAATGATTTATTTATTAAAGACAATTCTGGGCCAGACACAGTGGCTTATATAATACCAGAGCTTTGAGAGGCCTAGGTGGGAGGATCATTTGAGGCCAGGAGTTCCAGACCAGCCTGGGAAATATAAGGAGGCTCCACTTCTACAAAAAACGTTAAAGTATACTACCTGCATGTGGTGGTGCACATACCTGTAGTCCCACGGAGGCTGAGGTTGGAAGAACCCTGGAGCCCAGGAGTCTGAGGCTGCAGTGAGCTATGATTGCACCATTGCACTCCACCCTGAGTGACAGAACAGGATGCTATCTGTCTAAAAAAAAAAAAAGTCAATTCAAGCACGCAAACTATTTTGAATAAAATTAGCTGTTTATCTCCTAACATTTATTTGCAAAGAGAGAGACAGAGAGAAAGGGAGAAAGAGAGAGAAATAATAATATACATTGGCTTAATTTCCTAAAATTATTGCCAACAAGATTTTGGCATTGATAAATGATTTCTTTCCTGAATCAAGAAAATTCAATGTACCTAATACTGATATCATATTTTTTTTATTTTTATTTTTTGAGATGGGATCTCACTCTGTTGCCCAGGCTGGAGTGCAGCAGCATGATCTCGGCTCACTGCAACTCCACCTCCCAGGTTCAAGCAATTCTCCTGCCTCAGCCTCCCAAGTAGCTGGAATTACAGGTGCCCGCCACCACACCCAGCTAATTTGTGTGTTTGTGTGTGTGTGTTTTTAGTAGAGACGAGTTTTGCTATGTTGGCCAGGCTGGTCTTGAACTCCTGACCTCAGGTGATCTGCCTACCTTGGCTTCATGAAATGCTGGGATTACAGGCATGAGCCACCGCGCCTGGCCTCATCTCATCTTTATATTTCCCAACAAGCTCTTCACCAGCTTCCCTTGTATCTGGCATCACGCTCCTTCTGGGTGTAAGCGATGAAGTCATTGTTGCCTTCCCTTTCCTTCTTTGCTCCCCTCAATCCAGCCACGAGTTCATTTCCATCCTTGCTTCCTCTGCACTGCTGAGTGCACTCTGCCTTCATTTCTGCTCTCACTGCCTCCCTCAAGATAAGGGCACCCCTCATCTCCTCATCTCCTAATGATGCCTTTTGCCATAACTCTCCAACATGCATATGGAACTCATTTTTAATTAGACACTTTCTATCACCTTAAAGAAAATTTACATTAAATATCCACTTACAATCTTCCCAAAGAGTCTGTTGGTTTGAACTGCAATGTGGTGTGAGTAAAACTTTTGAAGGCTTAGTAATACACGATTGCTCAAGATAGTAGAAGCTGCCATATCACCCCCACATCGGTGGGCTGCCATGGAGTTCAGGTTTGCCCACAGCTGTTCTAGCCAAAAATACCTTAAATCACTGCACGCATGTCACTAATGCGGTCAGGTGGTCATCTGGCACTGCAATGTCTCAGGCCTAATGTACCTGCTCAGATGATTAAAGTGCTCTGTCGAAAATGCTGTAACCACTTATTTGAAGCAATAAGAAAACATTGATGTAGAAAGCTATATTTAATTCTCTGTGAAAACCTGACCATCATTTCACACCCCCATTCCTCCAAGTGTGGAGCTCACAGCGGCATCAGTGGCATCCTCAGAGCATGTTGTGAGGAATGCAGACTCCTGGGCTCTTCTGTGTGTCCCTGAGTCAGGGTCTTCATGGGCCTCTGATCCCAGGGTGAGTGTGCCCATGAGCCTTGGAGAAGCTCAGCCCCGCAGCGCTGCCCCCACATCCCAAAGAGGAAAAGGACAATCACGACAAAAATGTCGTCATCATTTGGCTTAATTTCACAATTTTTGTGAGAGTCATTACAGCCCTTTGAAGGGCTTGGTCATGCTAGCTAATAATTTCAGTTCTGGTCTCTAAACGTCGTTCCAAAGATCAGCTCAAAAACTCCAAATGAAGAAGATGACATTCTGAGGACTCGTTCCACTCGTTGCATTTCTCTCAACTCTAAGAGCTTTATTTTTAGATGAATAATTGCATCCTTTGTACTGAGAACAAATTAATAACCACTTGCATTTAGCAATTTCAATTTCACCATTGGAAGGGCTCATGTACCCAGTCAGAGCGGAAGATCGTGGTGACAATTAGTTAAATTTAGCTGGTCTCATGGAAAAACCCTGCTTTCCAAGGGCGGTTGTTAAATGAGGACATTTGGGTTACTAGGCAAATATTAAATTAGATGAGTTTGCAGAAGCCATAAACATGTTATTCTGGAGCCCTACAAGAAGATAATAGAAGTAATAACAAATAGGCTTTGGAATCACATTTTAATTAGACAAACTGTTTTACACAGAAACCCTGACACAGCACCAGCTATGGGGGCATGAAGCCAGTTAAACATATAGCTATGAGCCCATCTATTCAGAAATAAAAATGTACCACTTAATAAGCAGTTTTGCTCAAATAACGACTTCCATAAATCATTATAACTAGAACAATATTGAATTGGGAATATGCCCTATCTGACTTTGTTATTATTTAACATTATCTCTGGGTACTGTAACAAAGTTCCATTTTATGGATATGTTTTTCAATAATATGAAAATGTAATAAACTGAAAAGTTAATCATAAAAGTACTTGATTTACCACTTCAGAGACAGTGGGGGCAGGGTTGCTGGGGCAGGGACCCTGAACACAGAATATGCTCTGAGACGCAGCAAAAGCTGTCACCACACTTGTTCAATGTGTTTTCAGTGCTGATTTCTACATGCATGTCTTCCTTGAACTGCTAACTTTTCTATTTTTGTCTCTCTTCCTCTAGGTGAGACCACAGTCCTGAATTTCAGGGCAGGCACTCACCACATTGCCTTTGTCTCCAGGGCGCCTCCTTCAACTCACCCCCAGCTCAGATCTTCTAACACGGATAAGGTTTGACTATGTCCCCACCCAAATCTCATCTTGAATTCCCACCTGTTGTGGGAGGGACCTGCTGGGAGGCAATGGAGTCATGGGGGCAAGTCTTTCCTGTGCTGTTCTTGTGATAGTGAATACATCCCACAAGATCTGATGGTTATTGTAAGGTGGCTTTTCCCTGCACAAGCTCTCTCTTTGCCTGCTGCCATCTGTGTAAGACCTGACTTGCTCCTCCTTGCCTTCCACCATGATTTTGAGGCCTCTCCAGCCACATGGAACTGTAAGACCAATAAACCTGTAAATTCCCCAGTCTTGGGTATCTGTCTTTATCGGCAGCATGAAAACGGACTAATATGTCACCTCAGGAAGATCCGATAACCAGTTACCGGCAGATGATTCTCCTGGTCACCTGGGAAATGGCAGACCTCTCTTCCTTCCTGCACTATTGGCTGGTCTCAGGGGAACCCTGGGAAACACAAAGGCCCCATGAAGGGCTCTCCCTCTCCTGGCATGGCTGGGAGCTGGGAGATTGACAAAGGCTGTAACCAGAAGTGCTTTGAGTTACTTCTAAAGGCGTGAAGGGGAGGGATAACATGAGAAGATCCAAAAGGCTAAACTTAAGCAAGTACCATTCACAGTGAAATCCTAAGCCATGCAGACCCTGTGTGGAGCGTGAGCTGGAAGGCTGGTGGCCTTCAGAACACATCAGCTACAGGGGAAACCTGTGTGTGAGGAAAAGCTCGAGTGAAGATTCGGGAAAGGCTCACAAACAACCACGTACAGAACCTGGTAGGAATAAGTGGTTAAAAATCTTCTCCTTGGCCACGGCAAATCCACGGCATCGTTCGGCATGGAAATAATCCATCTGCCAGATCATTCCCATCCCAGCCTTCACATCACCTCTGTTTCAGTGCCGACTGTCTGCTCTGTCTTCCTGCACATTCCATGCTGCACAAGCAGCTCTGATGCTCAGATTTAAACAAATAAACACACATTTGCAAAAATGTGATCTAGAAATGTCCTGAGGCAAGTCCTGTAGAATAGTATCCATCAATTTCCATTCTCTTCTTCAATCCACAATGCCTGCTGGAAAACATGGCATGACCAAGGAGCTGACCCCAAAAGTAAAAGGCTCATCCAACGTAGAAAAATGTGAATTATAGCATTTATTATTTTAGCTAATTAAATTGCATAACATATTTTCATCTCCATAGATGTA
The DNA here is from genome assembly GCA_963573385.1 of Cacajao melanocephalus. Lineage (NCBI taxonomy): Eukaryota > Metazoa > Chordata > Mammalia > Primates > Pitheciidae > Cacajao > Cacajao melanocephalus. The sequence goes on along the minus strand of CAUYLG010015709.1, from coordinate 29,567 downwards.
GAAAAAAAATAATAGACTTGCCATTTGAGCTGGGTGAGGAGGCACATGCCTGTAATCCCAGCACTTTGGGAGGTCGAGGCAGGTGGATCACTTGAGGTCAGGAGTTTGAGGCCAGCCTGGCCAAAATGGTGAAACCATGTCTCTACCAAAAAAATACAAAAATTAGCCAGGCATGGTGGCAGGTGCCTGTAGTCCCAGCTAGTTGGGAGTCTGAGGTAGAAGAACTGCTTGAACCCAGGAGGTGGATGTTGAAGAGAGCCAAGATGGCACCACTGTACTCCAGCCTGGGAGGCAGAGTGAGACTCTATATCAAAAAATGAAAAAATAAACAAACAAAAAGTTCCATTTGAAAGCAAGTAATAAAATGAACATCCTTTACCTTACAAAAGATAAATCCAAAAAAAATTTTGACAATATCATACTCAAAGGGAAATGATAAAATTAAGATGCTTAAACACTAGAAACATGATAAGAGCACTGGCTCTTACCATTTTGCTTCACATAGCTCTAGATTTCCTAGTACTGCCATAAAACTAGCCACATAAATGGCAGAATCCTGGAGGAAATATTGATCACTGTAATGATCTTATCTCTAAATTTTTCTATAATTCAACAAAATACCAAACTCCCAACAAAGCAGGTTTTTTTCTTTGTTTGTTTTGTTTTTTGTTTTTAAGTTTCCCTGAGGATATTGATAAGTAGATTCCCAAATGTTATATGGAAAAGAAATGGCTCAGATGCAGTAAAGACACTGCTGACCTTGAAGATTAATGTGAAATATGACCGTCAAGACCTTGTATTGCTGGAGAAAGGAGGGGAATGGCGGTTTCACATGGGAAGAAGAAACAATCAGTTTTCTATTTGGGAAAATTAGTTAGAAATTGGAAATCTAATATATTAAAAACCTAAATGTAAATTGCTAAAGATTAAACTGTTATAGAAAAAAACAGATTAATTCTTTAGGGGTTTGGGGTGACACATTAGGTAGGAGGAAAAGGTTATATTGTGTTGATGGATAACCCCTACATCCGAGCAGCTTACCCCACTGCTTGACTGATCTTCCACACACAACGTCTGCTCGTTGTCCAAGTGGCTCCCCAAGGGTCAGTGTCGTGAAAGGGCAGCATGACCAGCAAACGGACGCCGACGTGCAAAGTCTCACGTTTTTGTCAGGTGCCGCACGTGTTTTGCTATTGCTGCTGTGGTTCATGCTTTCTGTGTTATCTATCAAAATCTATGACCACATCCAAGGTCATTGAAGATTAACCTCTGTGTTTTCTTCCAACTGCTGTATGATTCTAGCTTTGATATTTAGAGTTTAAAACACTTTGCGCTCATTGTTGCACGTGGTATAAAGTAGGAATCCAACTTCATTCTCTTGTAAGTGGAAATACAGTTGTCCAAGCACTATTTCTTGAAGAGACTTTTTTTTTCCTGTTGAATAGACTTCGAACCCTTACCAAAATCAGTTGGCCATAGATGCAAGAGTTAATTTCTGCAGCCTTGATTCTATTCCTTTAGTCTCTCTGTATAAGCTTATGCCAGGATCACACTGCTTCAGTTACTGTAGATTGCAATGTGTGTTGTAAGTCCTCCCACTTTGGCCTTCTTTGTCAAGATTATTTTGGCTGCCTGGGTCCCCTAATAATTCCAAATGAATTTGAGAATTTGCTATTTTATTTCTGGAAAAAAAAAGTCTGTTAGAGTTTTGGTGAGGATAGCATGGATTCTGTGAATCATTTTGTGTAGCACTGACATCTTCACAATATTAAGTATTTCAATCCATGACAAAGAAATGTCTTTTTAAAATTTGTATTTTCTTTAGTTTTTTCATAAATGTTTTCTAATTTTCAGTGTATAAGTCTTTCACTTCTTCTGTTAAAATTTACGACTAGGTAATTTTTCTTTTCCTTTTTCCTTTCTTCTTCCTTCTCTCTCTTTTTTTCTTCCTTCTTTCCTATCTTTTGTTTTACTTTTTTTTTTTTTTTTTTTTGAGACAGTTTCACTCTTGTTACCCAGGCTGGAGTGCGATGGCAGCGTCTCAGCTCACTGCAACCTCTGCCTCCCAGGTTCAAGCGATTCTTCTGCCTCAGCCTCCTGAGTAGCTGGGATTACAGGTGTGTGCCACCACACCCAGCCAATTTTCTATTTTTAGTAGAGACGGGGTTTCAAAATGTTGGTCAGACTGGTCTTGAACTCCTGCCCTCAGATGATCCACCTGCCTCAGCCTCCAAAGGGCTGGGATTACAGGAGGAGCCACTATGCTAGACTCTTTTGTTTTACTTTTAAAATTATGGTTAAATATGGATAACATACAATTTACCATTCTAAGCATTTTAATGGTACAGTTTTTTTGGCATTAAGTATTAGGTTGGTGCAAAAGTAATTGCTGGTTTTGCCATTACTTCTAAACCACCTTTTGCACCAAGCTAACACATTCCTATTGTTGCACCAATCTCTAGAACTTGCACCGGCCCTAACAGAGGGTCTGTACCATTAGTGTGAATAACCCACTACCCCTCCACCTGCCCTTGGGATCAGCATCATACCTGCTGCCTCCAGGAATTTAAATAATCTAGGTACTCATACAATTGGAATCATACCACCTTCATAGACAAGGAGTCTGAGATTCAGAATACAAGGGCAACTTAATCAGGACCACACTGCACACTGCTGGTTGAGCAGACAGGCCAGGCCTTGCCTGTCCTGGATGGATGACCCACAGATTTGCTGGTGAGGAAGAGGCAAAAACCACACCACCCTCCTTTAATTGAGCTCCAGGCTTCCTTTTCCATTCCATTTAAAACAGTGTTTTGAGTCTAGTGACATGTTTGATATTAACCAAATTAAAAGTATAAAAAGTAGATGAGCCCAATATACCTACAAACAGGAAATAATGCTAGAACTTAAAATGTAGAATATTTTATCTGCATGAAATATAAGCTGAGAAAATCCAGAATATGAGTACGCATAATCCTGATATACTCACTTGTTCCCTAAACTTCAGCACTTGTCATTTTTGGTATTCTGATGGCGTGAGGTAAGCAACAAAGTAAAATGGCAACAGTAATCAGTCATGTGATCAATAGCTGCAGTTTTGTGAGTAAGTTTGTGTGGAGAAGGCAATATGTTGGGTGTGAATCAAATAAAATTGTTCCCAAATCGGGACTATGAACCATCTTTCTTATTTTTTATTCAAACTTACTATGTCTGCATAATAGTTATACATATTGATGGGGTACATATGGTATTTTGATAAGCATTCAGTGAGTAATGATCAAATCAGGGTAATTGAAATTCCATCACCTCAAGCAATTATCATTTGTTGTTGTTGTCGTTAGGAACATTGCAATTCCATTCTCTTCGTTATTTTGAAATATACAATAAATGGTTACAATAGTTGCTACTGAATTCTAGTTATTATTTCTTCTATCTTCCTGTATTTTTGTGCCCATTAACCATCCCCTCTTTACCCTCTCCTATCCAGTAGACTTTCCAGCCTCTCCTGCCACCCTTCGTATTGTCCTTGTAAAACTCCAAATCCTGGGACATAGATCAAGTTAAGGAGCCATTCCAATCAGCACATTTTTAATTCTACCATTAGCAAGCCTAGCCTCCTTAGTGAACTAAAATTTAAGCAATCATGCTAAGATTCCTGTAACAGAAAATGAGAGGGTGGGTGGAAGACTAAAAACTTGATAGGAATATAAAATATTCTTTAGAATAAGTAAAAACTTGATAAATATTCATTGATGCTCCTCCTATTCATGGTAGCAATCCGTAACAATTGTGAAGAATAAAATAAAAAGTAATTACAGATGATTAGAATTCTCAAAATCACACGCTCAGATGAAATAAAATATAGCTTCAGAAATCTTCAAATGGCAATTTTCTGAATTAATTTTAAGTTTGCATCACCTAGCATGGTCTGAATCTATCCTACTGATTGCTCATACTGAGAGAATGTAATTATGATGATTCTAATATTGTCCAAAATAAGTACTGTAGTTTGGCAAGTTCACCGTAAACTTGCTCTACTATAAGATGATTTGGAGACTATGTAAAAACAATGAAGCAAATCTAGAGTAAGCATTGAAGTCTCAGACCTGATAACCCAGCTGAACACCTCAGGTGATGCTTCTGTGAATAACTTGGCATTGTCTTCTGACTACATGACTTACCCTCTTTCACTGGGATGGGCACCTGCTCTAACTGTGATTATCAAGAGTGTGTATTTCTGTGGCTTTTTAGCTGTTTTGTTTTTGCACAGCAATTCATATTTTAACATAATTTTATTTGTTGGGCTAACTTTGTTAGGGACATAGATTTTACTTTAATTTATTCACTTAGATATGTACTTTGAGAGGACTTAAATTACATGCTGTAATTACAGATTAGGTGAAGACTTTGAAGGGTTCAAAATTATTTTCTATTTATTTTTAATTAAGATTAAAATAAATATTACCAGTCACCTCACTTTTAAACCAGTTTTCAATGGAGCTGAGAAGTAGGATACATTTTTGGAAAAAAAAAGCAAATCTATATTAGAATGATTAGACTCACTACCATTTATAATTTGAGAATATTTGTATGTAGCAAATTCTTTCTAAGATTAATTTGTAAAGTTTCAGGCTAAAACTTGTGTTAAAAGTAGAGAAATCCAAAGTGACAAATAATTTGTTATGAATTGCCTACATGTGTTCATTAAATATTTACGAAGCTGTGATTCCATTCTAGGCCGTGATCTCTGTGTGGGGAGGTCTTGCCTGATCCTCATCACTGGGAATCAATGTTATCAATATCCTGCTTTCCTATTCTTTTTTCTCCCCACCATGTGGATTTTTGTCTTCATGTGTGTTGCCTCAAGATTGTAAGATGCCGTTTCACCTCCAACACCACGTTTACATCCAATGCAGAAAGAAGAGAGGAAGGTTGGTGTTTATGTCAGGAAAATAAAAACATCCCTCACATCCTTGGAGGTTTTGGTTCACATGTCGTTGGCCAATGCCTCTTGGTTTTCAATCAATCAGAAAAATAAGCGTTTCACCTAGACATGTTGGTTTTCCAAACAAAATTATGATTTAGCTGCCAGTGAAGAGGGGAAAATACTTACGGTGTAAGCAACCTACAGTGTGTGCTGAGTAATCAATGAGTAACTTGATGAATCTGTTGAAAGGAAATGACAGGATCATACAAAATCAGTTGATAAGAACTCTGTCTTTCTATCTGATATTAAGACTGTGAACTGTCCCTTCTTCCTTCTTCATATGCTTCAGAATCTATGTGGGCCTGTATTATATTATTTCTTCTTCAAGAATGCCTTTGTTTCTTACATTTAATCAAAATGTATGTGTTTTAACAAACCTATATACATTTTAACAATAAAATTTCTAAAAATTAATCTTCAAAAGTAATGATAATTTTTCACAAAGTTTACTTACAAAAGTGTTGAGGTAACCTGCATACCTGACAACATGGGTTGGCTCAATCCCTTAGAGGAAAATCATATGAATGAATAGTGGCTAGCCATTAAATTGTAAATAGACTTGAGTGTAAATTTTGATGAACTGGAAAGATACTTAAGATAATTTTATTAATAATGGCAGTCTTTTTTAATATGATGATCGGTGCACTCCATTTTATGTAGATATGGTTATACACAGATAGGTTTATTGATTTGCATTAATAACAATGTGTTTCTGGATGATGATCTTAGACAATAATTTTACTTTCTTTTAGTTACTATTTAAATTATGTTAAATATATTACAGATTATTTGGTAAACATTGGAAAGCGGGTAGGGATAAAGACACTGAGAAAGTGCTTCTGTGTGGAGATTTTAGTGCATTAGAGGTGAGAACACAGGAGCTGGGGAATCATCCTCTACAAATTAGGAGGCAAGGTAGTGCAACTGTGTGAACAGCAAGCAGGCAGGGGCAAAGAAGGTGTCAAACTCTTACATTTTTCTTTATTTTTAGATTTTTTATTTTCAAGACAGGGTCTCCCTCTGTCTCCCAGGCTGCCCTACAGTGCTGGGAACTTACTGCAACTGCGACTTCCTGGGCTTAAGCGATTTCCCGATCTCAGCCTCCCAGGGAGCTAGGACCAGAGGTGAATATTGCCACACCTGCCTAAAGATGTGAAAATATTCTGTTTAACCCAGTTCAACCTCAAGAAAACAGCTTTTAATAACTTCCTAGCTTCTTGCTTACATGTCCTTTACAAAATAAAAACTATTTTCTGATATTCTCCAGCTATTTTTTTATCCAATCTTGTACTATTTAATTCTGTTATATAGGGATAGCAGTGTGTATTGCAGTAAAATATTTCATCAATACCTATTGAATTAGTGCATATTTGAAAATATTGATTTTCCTTTTTCCTTTTTTTCCCATGACATGCTTATGATATTTCATCCAAAGCGGTTACAATCTCTCTTTATTGTGATTAGAGAAGTGGATAAAAGTATTTCAAATTGTAGACAAGAAAAAATACAGTCAATAATAAACTTCTAAAACTCAAAATTGTACTTTCTTTCAGCAAGAAAAATAAGCCTAAAGCCAGAATTTGTCATGAGAGTCAGGAGTTTCTAAATAGCATTACTGAGTCAAAATTTAAAGTGGGAGGATTTGGATAATGGATTTTCTTTCATAATGTAGACAAGATGCAATTTCTGTTTATTTCCTCCATACCATGAGTGCAGCTCCAATTATGAAAATATATGGTGTAGGGATTGGAAAAGGCCTAGACCTGTTACTTTGGGTTGTCAGGGTGACAGGTGAGGAGGGAGAGGGGATGTTTAGACCAGCCACAGGTAAGCGGGCAGAGGGGTGTGTTTAGATCAGCTGACAGGTGAGGGGAGAGGGGTGTGTTTAGATCAGCTGACAGGTGAGGGGGAGAGGGGTGTGTTTAGACCAGTGCTGCAGTTTTTTGTTCCCACCTTGATCTAGATTGGTGGGAACTGTCTTTCCAAGGATCCTCTGTGGGTGCTGCAGGTGGGAAGGCTGGGGGACAGCAGCCTACACCCACTGTTGTCCACCTGGAGGCCACAAGCTTCCAGGAGAGCTCTGCCTCTGTACATTCCCAAATAGCCTGGTCCAAAATGTGGGGTCCTTGGTAGAGGGCAGGTGGAGACAGAGATCCATATGGCCCTTGTACCCCTGATCGCTTCCCTCTGTGCTTAGATTCTGAAGGTGGTTAGGTAACTCTCAATTGTTATAAACTATTTGACAGTTAATAGCATCAGGGCCTCTGCCTCATCTCTAAATAGGACTCTGACATGACTCAACTGGCTAAACATTTACCACCTGGGGATGCACCATTTCGTACGTAGGCAGGAAAAGTTGCTGAGCGCAGCGCTCCCCAGCACCCCTTCTGTGTGGGCTGGAAGGAACTCGGAGATGAGCGTGTGCACCTCAGGGGGCGGCTGGTGTGGGAGGAAGGTTCTATTCTGCCAGGAGTGGTGGCTGCATTGGGGTTGAAATGGCTTTGAAGTAAATTGATGGGGCCAAATGCTGGGGACAAAGAAAAAGTCACAGGTGAGGCTCAGGAGGTACGCTGGAGCTGTTAGGAAGAAAATCCAGCCTAAGTGATGGACAGCCAGAACGGGCAGCACTTTCCAGAGGAGGAAAGTCACCTACACCAGAGGTGAGCAGGACGTTTCCTGGAAGTGAGGATTGCCCAGGCAGACAGACTTGGCCATATGCCGGGGTCAGTTAAGACCTGGATGCAGCAGAAGACCCTGGTGGGCAGTGGGGGGAGCTTTCCTCAAAGTTTCTTCTTCACACACCACACTCAACCTCACCTTCAGGGCTACACTAGCTTGAAATCTAAGTGGTAAACCTTTTACCTAAAAGCACTGCTTCCAATATTGCATCTGATGGTATGACTCTGTTGGACTCTATTCATGCTCATGACCTGTAGGGGAGAAATTGCAGGAAGAGCCAGTTAGCGACAATGACATGAGCACCGTCCGTTAATGACCTTGCTACAGAGGGAAAGAGTGAGTCCCAGGGCATCTTCATGAGTGACAGAGTCTTTCATGAGTCTCTAGGAGGGTACAGCTTAGGCAGCTCTGGACATCTGAGTCATTGTTTTAGGAAAGCATTGGTAAATTCTGATTTAGTCACAATATTTTACTGAAAATAGGTGGTTGGACAATCACACCAAGTTACAAAGAAGCAATATTTACAAATGAGAATTATCCAAAATAAAGGCAGTCTGTGATATCAGGATTGCTTTAGCTAAATGTGAAAAATGTACTAAAAATATCACCAATTTCCAAGGCAGTAAGATGTCCTGATCCACAAGCTCAGGTGACAAGCTTTAACTAAAGATAACGACATATTGGGAGGCCACGGAGGGTGGATCACCTGAGGTCAGAAGTTCGAGACCAGCTTGGCCAACATGTTGAAACCCCGTCTCTACGAAAAACACAAAATTTAGCCAGGTAGAGGGGCAGGCGCCTGTAATCTCAGCTACTTGGGAGGCTGAGGCAGAAGAATCACTTGAACCTGGGAGGTGGAGGTTGCAGTGAGCCACTGCACTCCAGCCTGGGCAACAGAGCGAGACTCCATCTAAAAATAAAAATAAATAAATGAATAAATATAATGACATAGATCCTTTGGATGAGCGGGCCCCAACCGTGAGCTCTCTGTGCCTGGGACAGAATCCGCTGGAGGAGGAAGGCTTGTAGTGTGATGCCGAAGAATGCAGTAAGTAAACTCGGCTGCCTGAGTAAGGACCTGACTCAGCCAGTCCATGTGACGTAGCAGGACTTTTACACGTGGAAAACCTCAGCCCAGTCCATGTGACATGGCAGGACTTTTACACGTGGAAAACCTCAGCCCAGTCCATGTGACATGGCAGGATTTTACATGTGGAAACATGAAAGAAAAATGCAAGAAAGTTCCCATGAGGTTGGAACCATAAAGGGAGAGATTAAAGTAGAGTCCTTAATGAAAGTAGGTTTGCAGGTGGGTGACAGAAAATACATAAAATTAGAATTCTGGGGATAAAGGAAGCATATCTAAATTGTCTTCATACCTCTTTTAATCATTATAATTTTTGGAGGGGTTTTGAAAAGAAGGGATGTCTGGTCCCAGTCAATATGTATGGAATTCATTTTCAAAAGCAGTAGATACACAGATTAAATGAAAGATTACACATATTTTAGAAGAACTGATGTAAAGTCATTAGGAAAGAAAATACTGTAGAGAGTTCTTTCTATTAAATAAAGTGACTTGATTTAAATAATTATACTGTATGTCCTTCTTTATTTTTATTATACTTTAAGTTCTGGGGTACATGTGCAGAATGTGCAGGTTTGTTACATAGGTGTACATGTGTCATGGTAGTCTGCTGCTTTCATCTCCCCGTCATCTACATTAGGTATTTCTCTTAATGTTATCCCTCCCCAGTCTCCCCACCCCCTGCTATCCCTGTTCTAGCCCCCCACCCCTCAACAGGTTCCAGTGTGTGATGTTCCCTTCCCTGTGTCCATGTGTTCTTAATGTTCAACACCCACTTATGAGTGAGAATATGCAGTGTTTGGTTTTCTGTTCTTGCGTCAGTTTGCTAAGAATGTTTCCAGCTTCATCTATGTCCCTGCAAAGGACATGAACTCATCCCTTTTTATGGCTGCATAGTATTCCATGGTATATATGTGCCACATTTTCTTTATCCAGTCTAACATAGATGGGCATTTGGGTTGGTTCCAAGTCTTTGCTATTGTAAACAGTGCCACAATGAACATACCTGTGCATGTGTCTATCTATGAGAATGATCTATAATCCTTTGGATATATACCCAGTAATGAGATTGCTGGGTCAAATGGTTTTTCTATTTCTAAATCCTTGAGGAATCGCCACACTGTCTTCCACAATGGTTGAACTAATTTACACTCCCACCAACAGTGTAAAAGCATTCCTATTTCTCCACATCCTCTGCAGCATCTGTTGTCTCCAGATTTTTTAATGATCGCCATTCTAACTGACATGAGATAGTATCTCCATGTGGTTTTGATTTGCATTTCTCTAAAGACTAGTGATGATGAGCTTTTTTTCATATTTCTTGGCTGCTTAAATGTTTTCTTTTGAAAAGTGTCTAAATCTTTCGCCTTTTACTGTATGTCCTTCTATACCTTAGATGGAATCACAATGTTTAACTCTGATGGTTAAACAGTCTTTGCTTAGCAAAATTAAATAACTTGATGTCTATTACCTGTATATTTGTTGTAAAATTTCACTCATCTATAAATCTGCAAGTATAGGAATTGCAGATGTAAACAACCAATGTCCCAGATAACTTTACATGCAGGGCTTTAATTCCCAAATTTACAGATCTCATCACTTTAAATTAAATTATATATACAATAACATATACATATTAGTGTTATAAATTTATTAATTATGGTAAATATGATATTAATAAGTAATATATAGATATAATTTCCTTCTCACAGTTTCAAATAATCTCTAGAGAATGATTAAAAGATAAGTCCTAATCATTGCATATTGTTCCAATGTTGCTGCCTGTTTGTGTTTATGCACATGAGAATATACCAGAATATTTCTCTTAAACCATTCCTAAAGTAAAGGTGAGGAAGCAAATGTTTTCTTTGAATAACATTAGCACAGTATTTTATACATTTGGTAGCTCTACGTACTGAATGAAAAGACAGATACATTGTTCATCATAACATGAACACTAGTTGTAAGAATTATATCATGCATATGTAAGTTAAACACTAACCTTATCGTTATGTGAAGAAGCTGCTCCACATTATTTGTATATTGCTTGAAATATAAGCACAATAATGACACTCATTTTTGTGTACTATTTTTGCAGAACAAAGTGTCAATGTAGGTCTTTTATTTCTTTTTCTATTGCTTTTGTTAAGTAGAAAATGCTTTTGTGACAAAGAGGTGTTACCTTAAAAACCCTCAACTTGGTTTTTGCGGCTCATCTGAAGCTCACTGTACAATTCCTGGCACAGCCAGAGAAGGCTGGGTGGATAAGAACAGAGAATGATCTCAAAACGAAGTCAGTGCTTTTATAGAATATCCTTTTTAAATGCTAGTATTTTCCTTTCTGTAAATCCTTAAATGGTGTCATGGAATTTTTTCCTTTTAACTTTTCTCAATAACTCCAGATATAAATAACTTATTTTTTAACATTCAAAATCATTTTATAAATTATATTAAAGCTATATATACATATATGTGGCTTTTTTTCTGAACTCAGATATTTATATTTTCAAAATATGAAAAATGCATCAACTTATGAGACAAAATTTGACATATCTAAATTACTTAAAGCTAATAGAAATTATGGACTTCTAGTCCATCTTTAAAAAAAGTAGATGCATTAATTCTCGGATATGAGTAGTTACCTGAATTTTCCTGCTTTCCACTCAACCTAAAAAAATGATCTTTTTTTTAAACAGAAAAAACTATAAGCAAAATTCTGCTTAATTTTATGAGCAATTCCAGCATTTTATTTTCTTTGTGTGTTTGTTCATCTGGCCTTATCTAAGGACCTGCCAGGCATTGCGTCTTACCTGAGACCCTCCTCGAGGGGTAAGAACTTGCCCACGCATTGCATCTTATCTGAGACCCTCCAGGAGAGATAAGAACCTGCCCACACATTGCATCTTACCTGAGACCCTCCAGGAGGGGTAAGAACCTGCCCACACGTTGCACACTATCTAAGTCCCTTAGTCAGAGCAGGACCTGCCCAGGCATTGCTTCTTATCTGAGACCGTCCATCACAGCTAAGGGCCTGCCCAGCATTGCCTCTTACCTGAGACCCTTGGTCAGGGGTTAGGAGCTGCCTGTGCGCTGCACTGTGTTGTCAGGCCCTGCAGATCTCCTTCCCTGGCCTCATTCCCCATCCCTCATTTAGGTCTGGATGATTTTACTTATTTGCTTTCCGGGTCTTTACAGCTTGGGTTCTACTGTTTGGGGATAAAAATGGCATAAGATGTGTATAAATGATGTCTTTTGGTCAGTGTAATGTTTTTTAGGTTTTTGTCCTACTGTTCCATTTCCATGCATGCAAATCAAAGAGGCTTTCATCTTGCAGCCTGTCACACGGGGACCTCAAAAATAAATCAGAAGAAAATCCTGGTCTGCAGTTTATGACGACTTTAGTTGTCCATCTGATTCTTGCCCTATCAACACAAAGAACAACTATTGTATTCTTAATGTCTAAACCCCTTAAGCCTACCTCAATTTTTCCTTTTAGAACCAGCCTTTCCTTCTGCCAACATGTTCTTGTTTAAAGCCCTCTCCCATTCTTAAAATTATTAACGACAGTCAGGGTTTAATTGGGTCACATTAGTGTGTTAACTCCTTTCATTGGGAAGTTAGAAATGCAGCCAGGTGCCATGAGGAGTCTAAGCACACTAGGGCGGTTGAGTGAGCAGAGTGGAGCCACATGATGGGGTCTAGATGGAGCAACCCAAATCTTTTATCTTAGAACACCAGCGTCATTGGGCTCACAATGTATCCATCCTTCCTGGAACTGAATTATGCCTGCATTAGACCTAGTTATATTGAAGAATTTTAGATATAATCAGATGAACTTATATTTTAGATAAGAATGTTTTGCACCACTCACGTGTTGCATGGAGGTTCGTGTCTGAAGCAAACACTGTAACATCTAGTATTTAAAATTCTGGCCTTACTTCTGTGGGTTTCCAGATGAACGTTAGAGGACAGTATTCTCGCGACTGCAGTAGTGATTACAGTGGCCCAGCCGCTAACGGAGAAAGACTTTATTGCCATGGGCCATTGTCTACAGGCTGAAATGGGGCAAATGAATTTGGTGACAGTCTTCAGACCCTGGTTTCCCATCTTTCCTGAGAGTTACTGTAGAAGCAGGAGGGTGTAACACCTTCCCTTACCTGCCATAAGGGTCACAGCTGACACTCCTATAACAAAAGACAGTTGAAGAGAGAAAAGTATCACACATTTATTAAGTCAAAGTTTTACATGATACATGATCCTTCAGAAATGAAGACCCCAAAACCCAGTGACAACTACTTTTATGCTTAGGTTCCATAAAGAATGGAGAGCCATGTAGAAATGTGATTACCTCACCCTCACCCAGCTAACTGGACCACCTCGCCCTCACCCAGCTAACTAGGCCACCTCGCCCTCACACAGATAACCAGCCCACCACACCATCACCCAGATAACCAGCCCACCACACCCTCATGCATCTAACCAGCCCACGAGGCCCTCATGCAGCCAACCAGGCCACCTCACCCTCACACAGCTAACCAGAACACTTCACCCTCACCCAGATAACCAGGCTACCTCGCCCTCACCCAGATAACCGGGCCACCTTGCCCTCACCCAGATAACCAGACCATCACACCCTCACCCTACTAACCAGGCCACCTCACCCTCACCCAGATAAACAGACCATCTTGCCCTCACCCAGCCAATCAGACCACCTCACCCTCACCCAGCTAACCAGGCCACCTCACCCTCACACAGCTAATCAGACCATCTCACGCTCACATAGCTAATCAGATCATCTCACCGTCACCCAGCTAACCAGGCCACTTCACCCTCACCCAGCTAACCAGGCCACCACACTCTCAACCAGATAACCAGCCCACCTCGCCTTCACACAGCTAACCAGACCACCTCATCCTCACCTAGTTAACCAGCCCACCTCACCCTCACCCACCTAACCAGGACATCTCACCTTTACTTAGCTAACCAGGCCACTATACTCTCAACCAGATGACCAGGCCACTATGCTCTCACCCAAATAACCAGGTTACCTTGCACTCACCAAGCTAAACAGGCCACCTTGGGCCTGAAATATCTCTAGTTTTAGACTCAGATTGTTACAAACTTACATAATATTTTCTAGGGAGACATGCCCCATTAATCCAAAAATTCTAGACGTGTCTATTGTAAACAACACTAGACAACCAAGCCTTTTCTGCTAAAAGCATTCCATGAACAAGAAAATGGAAAATGACCCTAAAGAATAGCTTCCTTGGAACAAAATCCTCTCATAACTCCACATGCAGCTGTTAGCATAAAAACAGCTCTGAGAATTATGCCCCACAAGGTTTAAAGCTCTGTGATTCAGGCTTCTAGAGACCTATTTAATCTCCGAACCCTTCTTTATAACATTGGTTTAGAAGACTTAAGGTCTTCAAATGCTACTCAAAGTAATAAGAGGTGAGAGCTCCCTATTCTACCCTTTAAAGTCAGGGGGACAATATAACTCACTTACATTGTGAGTGAGAGAGAGCATTGTTGCTAGTTATGTCGGGAAAACAGGCAGAAAGGCACGTTACCCAGGATAACACCCAAGTATGCTTACTTTGTCTAAAATAATTGAAAGCAGCAATGTATTTATTTTAAGCAGCAATACCTAAATATGTCTACCAACATCAGCCCCTGAATTATATATATTATATATAATATATATATATAATATATATATATATATTATATATATATGCATTCTCTGAAAATAAATTTGGAAATACCAAAAAGCCTAGAGCTGTTTCAGCTGACGGATTAGCTGAAACATAAATACGTTAGAAACATAAATACACTGCAGGAGGCAATGAAAGAAGAATACAGCTTTGCTTGGTGGAGGCACAGCATCAGGGTTTAGTAATCTCTCCCTTATTGTGTGTCTGAGTTGGAACGTCTGGATAATAATTTAGCCTAAGCCACCAGGAAGAGATGGAGACTTACATAAATCATACAGCTCTGAGTACACTGCTCGCTAAACAAATACCAACGGAAAGAACAATGTTTGCCTAATGGTGGTGAAATGTCACATGAAATGTGGGCTCAGCAAAGCAATCACCCTCAGCCTGCACAGAGTGATCTGGAAAGCAGGATGCTCAAGGGCGTCTGGGGTCTTCTCTTCCTTTGATCTTCCCGTGCGAGAGAGAGGTTGCTTCTTGGATGGAGGTGAAGCACTTTTTCTTGCTTTTATGTCTAGATTAGGGTTTGTTGGGAAAATAGTGACAAAAGATGAATTCAAAGACAAAGAAAAAAAGATGAAAGGAAGGATTAAAACACGAAAGAAAGGAAGAGACAGAATCTTTGGATTAATGGAAACTGATTTCTTTTAAACAGGTATCATCATTACTCATTAGAAAAGAGCCCCTCACGTCTCTATCCCCCTTGCTCCTGTTCACTCATCACAGTGCCTTGGACACAGTATGTACTCACAGATTACCAATGGAGAAAGACATTCTAGAGAAATTAAAATAAAACACATCAGAGGTTGCGTCTCAAATATTAGCAATAGTATCATAGTATTTTCTGAGTAGATCTTTAGTTCAGTTCTCTTTTCTAACTACAAATTTTAAAAATGAAAAATATACTATCTGTTTCCTAGCTTTTCCTCTAAAGTATGTCCTAAATTGATTGATTTGGAGATTAATATAAAAGGAGACCAATGTTCTCCTTAGAATCACCATCTATGTTACGAATGGTGTATATTTTATAACAATACCACTAGGTTCAATCAGTAGCTCATTTATATTTATAACTTGAAAATTTATCTGGAATACTTATAGTATTTTTTCAGATAACCAAGTACATTTTATTTTGCAGTTTAGGTCACTTTTTAATCTTTAACTTGTATCTGGAGATATTTTCTGAGCTGTCATCTTAAGATATGAGCAAGAAGCATAATACCTAATGAGGATGACATTTGAATCTGAATTTGACTGTCTTTGTATGAATGATAAGCATATTATTTTCAAGTAAACGATAACTTTTTATGAAATAGGGCATTGTGTTATGTACTATATAAGAATAAAACAAAACATTCTCTTTCTTCAAGCATCTTAGAGTTATATAAACCACATGCCAAGAGATGTTAGATAACATGAAAGTTTTACTAAACACGAAACATTATTAAATGCTAAATGATAGTGTAACATAAATTTGTAGCATGGAGCTAATATTTCACAGTTTATCTAAAAAATATCTCTGGAGAGTATGAAGTGTCTTAATATCTGTCAAAAATATAACTAATGTTGGAAAATATGCTTGTTTACAAATAAGTTGTGTGTGTAAAGGCACTTTGCATATTAGTTATTTGACAGAGGAACTCTTTGAATTGGCGAGAGGCACAATTCCTTAGTCTTCTAAAACGGGCTATTGTTTTCTGTGTCCTGGGCTTGAATAACAAGACATAGAGGCAGCACCTTCACGACGATTATGGGAAAGAGTGGAGGAGATGGCCCCAGCTCCTGAGAGTTGGTGCTGGAACAGCATCCTCAGGTGCTCTGATTGAACCCAGCGACCACGGCAGAGGAGGGCATGGCGACAGGGTCTCTCCTGAGCCACTGGGGAGTGCACTTTATGTCTTACAAGTGTCTTCAGGTGACACAGCCTGAAAATTCTTGACAACATGTCAAAGTGGAGAGAATGGAAGGATGAGAACCAGCGCTGTCCCCATTCCCGCACGTCGGTACCTCTGCTCCCTGAATCTGTAAGAAGAATAGATGAACTAGTAAACTGAACAAGCAACACTCCTGGCTCTAGATATACTTTTCACAAATCTTTGTCTAATAGTCTTCTTTACCCAACTGAAGAGAAACAAACAAATAAATCAAAATAAATCATGGGGCCAGGTGTGGTGGCTCATACCTGTTATTTCAGAACTTTGGGAAGTTGAGGCAGGAGGACTCCTTGAGCCCATGCATTTGAGACAACCCTGGGCAACATAGGAAGAATCCATTTCTACAAAATAAAAATAAAAATAAAAAACCATAGCTGGGTGTGTTTGTGTTCACCTGTGGTCCCAGCTACTTGGGAGGCTGAAGTGGGAGGATCACTTGAGCCCAGTGGTAGAGGCTGCAATGGGCTATGATGCTGCCAGTGCACTCCAGCCTGGGTGAGAGTGAGTGAAACCTTGTCTCAATATAATAAAATAAAATATGAACAAAGAGAAGCTCCTCTCGATGTATAGCAAACACAAACATCAAAATATAATGGGTGGTATTAGGGTGTTTATAGAGAAGGCACTTGAGCTGCAAGATAGACAAGAACTAAAGGCAGAAAGGAAGCACATCCCTGAAAGAGAACAGGGGCAGAGGCAGAGACTCTCAGATTCTAAGTCATTCCCCGCAGGTGCTGGAGCATCTGGGACTCTCAGATTCTATCAGATTCTAAGTCATTCACCACATCTCACAGCAAGAGGAGATTGATTCTGGAGAGATTACCCAAACTGCTCAAGCAACCCACTCAATCGGGGACACAGTGCACAGTGGGGTCTAAAACTCTAGGCTTTCCACTCCTCATTCTGCTTTCCTTCTTCCACCAGCACTTATTATCTCTCCCAAATGAACACCGCAGGTCCTGAGGTATAGCACAGGGGCATTACACCAGTCTGATGAGAAGTAAGTGTGTGGTATCAGTGAAAGTTTATGGACAATAAAATGAGGAGTATTTGAAATACAGATGTTCTTGGACTTATGAAGGGGTTATGTCCCAATAAACTCATCATAAGTTGACAATATTGTCAGTAAGAAACACATTTGATACACCTAACCTATGGAACATCATAGCTTAGCCTGGCTTACCTTAAATGTCCTCGGAGCACTTACCTTAGGCTGCAGTTGGGCAAAATCATCCAACACTACTATCTAGTTTCAAGAGGTTTTGCATAAGTAACCAGCTATGTCTGGGAGTGACATAATGAGAAGTTAGCCCCTTAGGCTCTTAATTTAGCTTAATGACAATTAGAAGACCTAACTCTTAATAAGGGATAAAAAGGGTTTAACTCTTGTTTGTTTGTTTATTCTGTTATTTTTTCTTACAATAAATGTTTTTAGAACAAAATCATAGGTTCTTCAGCAAATATGGGCATTCGTGTATTACCATTTCTTAAATTCTGTGTGTAGCTTGTTTGGTTTTTGTTCACATTATTTATTTCATTAGAATACTTTTTAAAAGCAGACGATTTTTTTTTTCTGAACATAGCACTATTTTTCAAATCACTTGTGTTAATACTGCCATAGTCCCAGGAGGAAAGTGCTATTTGCAGCACCTGCCAAGCAGGGGTCCTCAGGCACCAGGTTGATGTATTTACTAAACTCAGAAACAGACATCTTTTGATGTAAGATGAAAGAGGTTAGCCCGCGTCATGATAAATGTTCACATCTGAAACTATTTATAAACAAGGAAAGGCCAGGGTGCTCGTATGGCAGTCCAGGCAAAAGAGCCTAAAGTATATCTGAGAGAAACACCATGGTGTTTATCTAATGACTAATCTTGCCCCAGGGTCACTGAAGAAAGGGCTCCCATGGCAGCCAGTGTGGTGCAAGGCCTGGGGCACAGCGCCGATGGCAATTAGGGTACTGGCTGCACCACGAACTGCGTAAACCCATGACCTTGGTGAGCTTCTCTCACGCAACAGCAAAACAGCAATCCCAGGTAGACTCTGCTCATTGAGCCATTAGCCAGTGCCTAGCACAGAGTGAGGACTCAAAACCTGCTGATTACACTGCCATGAACTATTTGCTGAAACACCACTGAGGTCTACATTGCATCTTCTTAGAAACAACATAGTCATTCATATTAAACACATAGGGTGATTTTGGAAACACTCCCTTGTGCAAAATGCCAGTCTATTTGACAAGCTTAAAACACATAAATTGTCAGAATATTATGTTGACTGTGAGATATTCATAGTGTCAGGTAGAGAGACAGGATAGCGACGTATGTCCTCCTGGAGAGAAAAGTGAATGAACCTTAGGAGGATTTCTAGATTCGGATGAGCAGAAGAGACTCTGGTCAAAGCAGACAGCAAGAGGAGGTGCAGCTGGATTGCAGACTTTCCTTTTCAACACTGGATGTGTGGATTTGAGTCAGCGCAGACGGGAACGCTCCGATTCACACCCAGTCTAGAGAGATCCATTTCAGTCCCACGGGCAGAGTGCACAGAGAGACTGTTCATGTGACTCCGACACGCTCCACTCTTAGCACTTCCAAAGCTCCAAGTACTTCAGAGATGATGGCAATTTATGCCCAGTAGAAAGGACATGATCGCTATTGTTCTCTCAAGATGTAGAGGCCAAGTCCATAGCCCTCAGCTTAAACTTCCAAAATCATTTCCAAAGCAAGTGTCTGGTAGGATTCTTGTTGTAGAATGACATCACAAGAATTCAACAAGGTGATTTCCGATAGTGTAAACACAGGAAGTTAGCCATAGAGACAGAAATGAACCAGAAACAGTAGACAGCCATCGAATGAATTAACGCACATACCAGTTGAGACCCCTCATCTTTTATATGTTTGCTATGCTGGGCTTTACTCCCCAGGTTCATGACCTGTGGCAGCTAAAGGTAGTCCAAATTGCGTGTGTGTGTGTGTGTGTGTGTGTGTGTGTATGTGTGCCTGCATGTGTGTGTATGTGTTTGTATGTGTGCCTGTGTGTGTGTGTGTGTGTGTGTATGTGTGCATGAGTGTGTGTCTGTTCTTGTGTGTCTTTCCTGAATTTCTAGGGAGCAATGCTCTCACGATCACAGCCTCAAGAGAATGTTAGATTCCTCTGAAAATTTTAATTACTCACTTAGTCTTTCAGTTGAGAGTAATTTTAGCATCTCCTAGGTGTGAGGCACCTCTAGGAGAGAAGTTCTATTGGGTTACAGGAAAGAACAAGCTATATGAGCAGATTTTAACTCCAGGAACTTTAGTGAAGATGATTCCATGAATGCTCAGGCCTTCCAATAAATAACTGTGTAAATATTTATTGAACATGAAAAATCTATATAGTTCACCATGGAGTATTTTCCATTAGCTATAGGGTGAAAAGATATTTGAATGGATTAGGATGGAAAGATTTTTGTCCATATTGCTAAAGACATTACCTTAATGAGAAGACTAGAGAAATGCTTATTTTTAGAAAACAAAATGCATACATTCTTTATTTGGCCTACATTTTTAACTACAAGGCATCCTGATTAAGGCACGTGTTATTCAAACACATGATGGAATGTAAAAGTGCGTAAGATGCAACACTCTCATACCTTCATGTCATTCAATGTTTAAGGTGTTAAAAATTTGTACACTTGCAAGCTTCCTAATGTTACTTGATTTAGTTAAAGCACATTTACATCTCCATGTCATCCAACAAGCACTTTAATAGATGACAATGTATGTGCCAAGATACTTTCTCACTGATTATTAAAGTCACTGTTATCTGTTTTGGCCGCTTCCTTCTGTTCAGGAACACCAAGTATCATCTTTCCAGAACCGTCTCCATTTCCTTCCCCCATTTTCTACTTTAGAAGGTGACTTACACATGGCCTTTACCATTAAGTCCATGGCTGACCCTAACCTTTTCTAAATCATGTTTTCTGATGTCCCATTTCTTGGAACTCACGATACAAAATAAATATTAATCCTAGAAATCTATCTACATCTGCATGTGTCTATTATATGCCGCTTATAATTTTTCTAGTAATCTTCCTTTGTTGACTTACAGGGTATGGACGCACACAAAAGTGCTGAATGACATTATTTAATTCATGCCATTGTGGGCATGATTCCCAATGGTCACTCTTGTTTCTTTGCTTGAGATTCTCTCATCACGCAGTGTCCACACTCTTCCCAATACTCTTACCCCTCCATAGATGAGGGGGAGTTGCATATCATAGATTCTATTCCCCACAATGGATGTTGGTAAAATTATTTTTATCAAGCTTGAATTGTTAGTGGGACTGGAAAAAATTATGAGAAGCAACAAAGCATGCAATTAAAATGAAAACTAGCGAGTTAGTGCTCAATTAATAAAATCCAACAAAAAAATGCAAACTGTAGGAAGAAGGTGGGTTTAAGGGATATGACAACAGAAAGAGGAGCAGTCAGGAAGATGCATGGCCTGAATCCATCCCAAAGCAATGAGGGAGTAAATGACAACACAGGCTGGCCCGATGCATAATGAGTGATGAAGTCAGAGTTCCATGTAAGGCACACACACACACGCGCACACACACACATCACTAAGAGGAAATATTATTTGCATTTCTTCATGTGAACTTTGAGGTTTAGGGGTTTAAACTAATTTCTGGAGGTCACACTGTGATATCTGATGGAGCCAAGGAAAGGCTGCCCAGCTCCTAAGATAACAGGCTTTTGATTTATATTTAATGTCCTATGCTGACAGCATATCACTGAGTTCAGGAAGAAAAAACTGGCTGGGCATGGTGGCTCACGCCTGTAACGCCAGTACTTTGGGAGGCAGAGGCAGGCAGATCACCTGAGGTTGGCACTTATAGACCAGCCTCACCAACATGGAGAAACCCTGTCTCTACTAAAAATGCAGTATTAGCTGGGCATGGTGGGGCATTCCTGTAATACCAGCTAACTTGGGAGGCTGAGGCAGAAGAATCACTGGAACCCAGAAGGCCGAGGTTGTGGTGGACTGAGATCACACCATTGCACTCCTGCCTAGGCAACGAGTGAAGCTCCATCTCGGGAAAAAAAAAAATAAGTCCAGTGATTTGGAGAAATCCAGTTGTCACATAAGATAAAAAAGAGAATAATAAATTTTCCAGTTCAGAAATGTTGCTACGATCATCTAGTCTAGTCACAAATAGAAGTTTGCTAGAGATTCCCACATGACTCCATGTTTTTAAAATGTTCTTGTGTGACTGGTCAGAACACAAAGATTTCACATGTCCAGCTCAGACAAGTCCTCCGTGAAAAGCTGGGTTCAGATCTCCACCAAAAGCATCTTGGCCTTTTCTCACCACAGCACTAGAGACAGGTTTCCTTCACTGCCTTAGATATGTTGCTGTTTTGTGTTCATTGCTTTTGTTGTTTTACGTTTAACTATGAAGAAAGAGAGAATGCAAGTACTTCTGTCTTTATAAAATTGACTGAATAATTTAATTAAACCAAATCAAACTAAACTTTACTTAATAGAGGAGAGAGCAACTCAATTGAGCCTTCCTAGAATTTAATATGTAGATATTTTACAGGAAATCTATTCAAACTTTATAGCCAAACTCCAATTACAGGCAGAAGTCCTGAGTGGGTTATCTTGCTTCTGAGCCGTATTTCACATTTTAGGTTTAGTAGCTGGAATGGACTCAGCAGAAGTAAAATTAATAGGTAATAAGCACATTGTATGTGGTTATAAAAATCTGAACTTTTATGTTACCTTGTGTTTCAGAAAAGAAGACCCAGGTATTGTCACAATACTTAATATATAACTTTAAAAGCAAATATTTGGGAATCCCTGCAGTGAAAATTACAGAGCAATTTCCAATGTTTAAACTCGACTGAAATCCTGAAAAGTAAAATAATATTGTGAAACTCTGTTCATATTCTTCAAAAGAAACAGGGTGTGTTTCTGCCATTTGTTTGATAGGCTGTGCCTGGTAGTGTCACTCTTCACCAGACAATTATGTCATCTGAATGTTTTGTCTCTGCTGAGTGATCACAGCCAGGAATTCTGAGCATTTAAGGTTTTGTAACGGACAGTTAGGACTCTGCATTACTCCATTTTTGGACTGCTATAAAGCAATGCCTGAGGCTAGGTAATGTATAGAGAAAAGGGGATTAATTGGCTCATGGTTCTGCAGGCTGTAAAGGAAGTATAGCAGCTTCTGTTTCTGGGGAGGCCTCAGAAAGCTTCTAATCATGGCAGAAGGCAGAGGTGGAGCCAGCCCTTCACATGCCCAGAACAGGAGGAAGAGAGAGACGAGGAGTGCCACACACTTAAAACAGCCAGATCTCACACAAACTCATTATCTCCATGACGGCACCAGCGGGGTGATGTGACACCGTGAGAAACCACATCCATGAGGCAACCACCTCCCACCAGGCATACCTCCAACATGAGAGGCTACAATTATCCAACATGCGATTTGAGTGGGAACACACATCCAAAGCATGTCAGACCCAGTGAGATTGGGGCAGGAACACAGCTCCAAACCCTTTTAGACCTGAAGGTGGCAGGGCACAGCACTAAACTTGTGGATAGCGGCTCCTCCTTGGTCATCCTGCTGTTCCCTCTTCTGGTTCCAGGCCCTCCTGCTGGCCCTTGTCAAACTCCTTGTTCACCCACCCAAAAATTAGATCATGCTGGTTTCTTGCCCATATTCTTTGCAATGACTTTCCATACATGGAAGGGCAAGCCATTGGCTCTGTGGACTTGTACATCCTCATTCTCTTGCACCTCGCACCCTGGAACATTCTCATCTTCTTCTTATTCATTGCTGAGCCTGCCAGGCTCTTCCCAGAAACAGTGCCACGAAGCCTGCGATGGATGCTATCTTCTTGATTTCAACATCTGTTGGGATTCAAACATCCCTCAAGGTCCAGTCACCATGTGATTGCCCCTATGTGAGCTCCTCTGACACGCCTCTAAGTTCCTGCCGTGTGTTGGTGGCATGGCTGTGAACGTCAGCAGCATGCAATTATTCACCTGCACCTCCATCTTTCTCCCAAGATGGTCCCCTCCTTACTGTTAAAGACAAGACTTTATGGACTTTTTGCCCTGAAGTTCAGGATTGCTCAGAATACAGTAAAGGCAAGATCTGATTTCTTTCTGTAAGTTTTGTACGCTCCAGAAGCCTGAACTATGGAGGCCAAAAGATTGTTATGAGAGAACACTGATGGGCCTGTTCTTGATGGACTGAAATACTGAAATTTCTCTACAGAGCATGGAGTTAAATATAGCCTCTCCCTTTTCCTGGAGTTGTGGCAGGTTACTGGCCTTCAGACCATAGGTTTCCAGCATCAAGTCTACAAACCAGTTAGCCTTTGTCCAGTGGGCTGTGAAACTATGGTAGCTTCGAGCAGTAGCGTCTGATGACCCTAGCTCCGTTGACACTTGAAAACATTGAAAGGAAAAGCACTAAGAAATTAAAGAAAAATGGCTGGGCTCAGTGGCTCATGCCTGTAATCCTAACAGTTTGGGAGGCCAAGGTGGGTGGATCACGAGGTCAGGAGTTTGAGACCAGCCTGGCCAACACAGTGAAACCTCATCTCTACTAAAAATACAAAAAAAATTATCCAGCATGGTGGTGGTGGGCACTTATAATCCCAGTTACTAGGGAGGCTGAGACAGGAGAATCACTCAAACCTGGGAGGTGGAGATGGCAGTGAGCCAAGATTGCACCATTGCACTCCAGCCTGAGCGACAGTGCGTGACTCCAACAAAAAAAAAAAAAAAAAAACCAAAAAAAAAAAAACCAGAAACTAAGTCTGGAGAAAGTTGTGCTGCACAGCAATTATTCATGCCATTTATTTCTTTCTTATCACCCTGCCCAATTACTAGAACAGATGGAAGAAGGGGACATTAATTGAATGAAAATTTAAAATAAATGAAATGTTTTTAAAAACTTCACTGAAGTAGCAGTAATGGATATGTTGATCATATGGCAATAAAGGGCCACTGAGACAAGTTTGCTGTGGTTTTTACGCGGTTACGTACTCTGGGCTAAGTGGAGGCCGGAGTGGCTCTGTCACTTACCTTTGGTCTTCAGAGAGTAACACCTGTAGCCTGGGCCCTCCTTAGTCTGATGACATAGACACATTGCTGTGTGCAGAAGGTGGGTCTGGCTGAGTCCAACACCTGCCATACCATTGCAAATAACTTACTTCTCGTGGTGGGCTGCTTTGCAGGTAAACAAAGAAGGAACAAGCGTGCAGCAAATGAGAAGCAGACCAACCCATCCGATGAGGGAGGAAAGATGTCAAAGCCAAACGGACCTGATCGGGCTGTTATTTAGAAAGGGAGGGCGCAGACTTTGTGTAAAATACAGGCTCATTGTCTACCGGCAACACTGAATTGTAGACAACTTGTGACATTCACGAAATCTGGGGATCTGAAGAATGGAAATCCGATGTTGACAGGATCAGGTCAGACACCTAAATTATTCGAGAAAACGTTTAAGGTATTACAAGGCTACAAATAAATTTACATCGAAATCTAACAAGTTCCATATTTAGCAGTTAATACTAAATGAGCACCCACAATCTGACAGACACACTCCTAAGCAGTTTAGTGCATTCAACTTTAATACTTGCCGTGGCTCTGAGGAAAGGACTGTTATTCCAAACTGCTTATCAACAAAACAAGCGACACTCCAGAGAGTTTAATAAGGTTTCTCAAGACCATCCCGCAGCAAACAATGTGACCTGGATTCAAACTCAGATACCTGTTCACATCTCTTGGTCTTTTAGTGATTATGAAAAATTGGCTGAATAAAAACCACATTTAACACCTTCTGATTGGGGGCTATGAGATGTAATTATAACTCTGGTTTCTGCCCTGAGAGAGATTGCTAGTGTTTCAGGATATCCAAGTTTGTCATCTGTCCATCTGACTATCTATCTATCCATCCATCCATCTAATCTATCCTCTATAAGCTGTGTATGTAGCTAGCTATCAATCAATCTATAGATCTGCATAAAAATGTATACACATATAGAAAATATATATTTAAGTTTCTACCTATCCACTATGAGCTGTATATATAGCTCCTATCAATAAATCTGTATGTGTATAAAAATATATACAGATTTAGAAAAAATATGTATGTGTCTATCTAGCTGTTGATCTATCCATCTAATCTATCCTCTATGAGCTGTGTATGTAGCTAGCTATCAATAAATCTATATATCTATATAAAAATATACACACATACAGAAAATATATGTAGGTATCTATCAATCATTCATCTATCTATCCATCCCTTTGTCCACCTATCTATTATCTATTATCATCTGTCTAGCTAGCTAGCTATCCATACATCTATACATCTGTATGTAAATATATGTAGCTATACATATAGAATATACAGATCTGCATCATTCATTTATCTATCATCTATCTATAGAGAGGTATCTCTCTATCTAATAATTCATTTATCTCTCATCTATTAGCCAGCTAGCTATTGATTAATGTATAACATATATAGGTATCTGTCATCTATGTATCTATGCATTTTTCTGTCTAAAGACTCAGGTTTCTGCAGCAGTAGAGAGATTGATCTGGTTCTATATCTGCACAGATGTGGGGCCATGCAAGGCAACTCACACTGTAAGAAGAAACCCACTGCAGTGAATAGGAGCACACACTCTGGGCCTGTTTGGGTTTTGATCCCAGCCTGACCACTTTAGATGGCTCATCTCACCTGCTGGACCTGGCTTCCTGCTCTCTAGAGTTGGGGCAGAGCTCACATGCTTGCTGTGAGTTGAATGCTCTCACGGGAGCAAAGTCTTTCAGAGATGTCCTGAAGGGCAGCTCGACGTCCATCGAGTGAATGAGTGGAAATGCTGCCCTTCGTCCTGCCCATTATACTGGCCTTGGCCTCCAGTCACAGAGAGGAGGGAGGCGAGAGGGCAGGAGGAGGCCTCAGCCCAAGGCAGGAGGGCAGCTGGGACTTGAGGCTGCTCGGGATGTGGGGAATAGGGAGGAAGTGGTGAAAATGTTGGCAAAGGTTAATTCAAGGACTCACACGGGACCCCCAAGCATGGTGTGTCAGTGGAGCAGAATGCCCCTACCACCCAGAAACAAGGGATTCTGTGAGGCTGGGGATGTTTTCCTGACTTGGATTAAATTTTCTTCTTGAATCTCATTCCAAAGGTTCTCTCATCTTTATCTGGAAACTGATAAATCCATCTGTGGAGACAGACTCTGCCCAGGTAGTTTGTGTTTTTGCTATAGTTTCCTGGGAACACGAAGGGCCTGTCCACTGGAGTAACGTGGAGGCTGGGCATCGCTTGCTAGTTGGGAGGATGTTTTTAGACAGCCTCACATTCCTGTGTCCCTGCAGACCCAGGTCACGTCAGCATCTGTCAACTCTCCTGGTGTATGTTGTTGAAAGGAGAGACAGAAAGCAGACGGAGATCCATGATTTCATCCATCTAGTTCACCTGTGCCCTTTTAAAATAGTGGGGAAATGAACTAATGAGCCATGCCAGGCCCTGGATAATCAGGCATCTGGTGTATTTGACAACTTTCATTATCCCATAAACATCAAGGAAACTTACTGTGTGACTGTAGCCCAGCCACTAATAAGTGCAGTTGAGACTTTGAAGGTGTTCATTTGACTGCAGGTGTCTGATAAATAGATAACGAGGCAATCCTCTGACTGCTTCTTGGTCCTGCTGTCCTGCTGGGAGGATGATGTCTTCCCCTTGGCTTGAGTTCGCTGTCTTCACCTGTGTCGCACACGCTGATGCAACTCTCTCTTTATTCCCATTCCACAGCATAAGCTAGAGTGAAATGATCAGGAGTGAGGCTCCTTCCACGGGGTCCACTGTCGAAATATGTCCAGCCCCAGAAACAGATACCTGTATGCACAAAAGAAAGTAAAACGTAAGACCAAAAAGGCCAATGAGTGAGGGGTGCTGCCCTGCATGTAATGAAAAAATAGAATAATATCCATGGTTCCAATAAAACGCCTCCTGTTGATCACAAAATGACCTGAACTGCTAGTTTGTAAATGTCTTAAGAAAATTATCACACCTCAAGTTGTATCTGTTAACCTTAGCACAATGCTGAACATGGAGATTGGTGCTGACACTGGCATTTATTACACTGGTTATTATTTAAATTAAATTACATGGGATTTAATTTAAGTAATGGAATTAGAAACATTTCCTCCAGCATTAATTCTGGAGATACTTACTAATTACCTATGGCATTGATATGCAGTTATCTTCTTAGTGTGCTGAACAGGTACCTAGAAGCAGTCATTGTTCTCATTTCCCTGCATGTGAAGAAACAAAAATGTACCTGATTGCTGGACGTGGGGCACATATGGGCCATAACAGTCCCTCCTGCTAGCACAAGGAGCACGCTGAAGCTCCTGTCCCAGATTCTGCTTGTTCTCTCTTTGTACATTTGTGTAGACAAAGGGAGATGAATGCACTGAGGGTCGAATGTAAATATCCTATTCCACTGTCAACTTTATTACTTAGAGTAAGTTTGGAATTTCTGTCATTCTGCCCCGAGTTTTGTTATTGTGGGTCATCCTCTGGTGTTGTGTCATCCTGAGTTTGTGGGTCATCCTCTGGCGCTGTGTCATTCCTGAGTTTGTGGGTCGTCCTCTGGCGTTGTGTCATCCTGAGTTTGTGGGTCGTCCTCTGGTGTTGTGTCGTCTTGAGTTTGTTGACAAGTATCTGGGCAGCTGCCCCCGCCCCAGGCCATGCTTCTCTTCCTTTGTTTGCTTTTCACACTTGTGGCTGCCTATCTCCTTGGATTCAGCACAGCACAGCCATTGGGACACTTGGCCTAGTTAGGAGCTGGCCATGTTAGATTCAAATCTGGAACAAGGAGAAGTGTGTACGTGGAGCTGGAGTCCACTAGGTCTGCTTTAAGAAGGTTGTGTTTGCATGGTGTCAGGGAGATACCCAGCTGGACTAATGTGCACAGATTGTATCACTTTATCAAATAATTAATTAAACATTTTTATAGGAAACACATAACAGGGCATATAATTTGCTGGGTGCTACAGACGAAAGAGTACCAAAGTCATTGCAGTATAGATTTCATGTAAATATTTGTATAAATACACAGTTTCTTCATACATATTACCTTACACACCTATCATCCGAATATCCTGACAAAATGACTTTTTTGATTTCTTCATCCAATTCTTACTTGACCATCATGTAACTGTAAGACGCTCCTACTTTTCTAATTCTCTCGCTTTCCTGCCCACACTTTCCTTAACCATGGAGCAGTCAGACGCCTTATAGGTGCAAATGAAAGTGCCAGACGTAGTTGAGTACTTTTGAGAATTAGCTCAATGAAGAATTATGCAAGTATTCAGCATAATCACAGTATTTATAAAAATGGTTTTTAATTCTGTTTTTTGAAGGTGGTAACTCATTTCCCCACCAATGTCATCTACCAGCATGGAAAAATGTGCAAAGAAGAAAGAAAACTAAGGTGGTTGTATAACATTCTCACATTGCTCATTAAACAGGAATGCTTTGAGTACATTTCTATCCTTAAGTCTAATCCTGGAAGTTAAAGTACCAACACATATGAAAATCATAACGAAGAATTACCTGTTATTTCTCTGTAATGAGAAGGTATGCCTTCTGCTCTATTACTATGTTACACTGTGACTGAGAATTTAATATTAAAGCCACTCTCACACTTAGGATAAACCTCCATTTGGATATACTTTTGCGTTTCTTTCTTTGATATACTGCTGTATTCTAGTTGCTGTCTGATTTAGCAGTTTTACCCTAACATACATACAAGAGACTTGCTTATTATTTTCTTTAGTCTTTTTTTGATGTTGTTAGTTTTAGTATTAAATATTTTTCTGAAATCCTGAAGAAAACTGGAAATTATCTCTTTGAACTATACACTGGAGTACTTTAAAAAGTTACACCTATTTTGAAAGTGACCACATAATTGGAAGTAAGTCACTCCTCAGCAATTGCATAGCACTTCGCAAGTTTAAATAAAATATTGGTTGGCTGCTTGTTTGTTATTTTCATCCCTTATTTCTTCCTGTCTCCATTGTTAAGCACAATTATTGGCATAAAAGAGGTTTTTAATACCCATTTTTAGACTGCATT
>CAUYLG010015708.1:0-74098 GCA_963573385.1 Cacajao melanocephalus | reverse complement strand
TTGGCATAATAGAGGTTTTTTAATACCCATTTTTAGACTGCATTCTAGCCTGGGCAATAGAACAAGAATCCTGTTCTCTCTCCCTCTTTTTCTTCCTCTTTCTTTCTCTCATACATTCTTTTTCTTTCTTTCTTTCACTCTAACTTTCTTTCCTCTCTTTTTCTTTCTTTCAAAAAAAAAAAATAACTGTATACTATGCCAATACAATGGTATAGTAACTATTATACTATTATGAAAACATTTTTCTACTTGTTATTTTATTTTTATTCCATCTATATAATTTATTCTTATTTCTAAGAAATAATTCCATAAAAATATCACAAAATATTTCACTGGCTCTCCTCTTCTTGGTACATTTTTACATTTTTCTTCCCTTTCCTGTTGACCAAGTAACATTTGGTCAAGGGAATGTGAGGATAGTGTTGTGTGTCACTGAGTGGAAACATTATAAGTCAGTGCTTGACTTCCCGCATTAACTTATTTTATTTGCCACAACAGCAAGGAATTTTTAACAGTGGCTGCTCCATCAGCCTGGGTATCAAGAAAAACAATGTGAAAGAAAATACTATCTAATTAATAATCGATATACAACCTGAGTGGAAGAAAATATTAATGTTTTAACTATTAAGATTTTATGGTTA
This sequence comes from Cacajao melanocephalus, assembly GCA_963573385.1. Taxonomy (NCBI): domain Eukaryota; kingdom Metazoa; phylum Chordata; class Mammalia; order Primates; family Pitheciidae; genus Cacajao; species Cacajao melanocephalus. The sequence continues at coordinate 73,457 of CAUYLG010015708.1, read as the reverse complement.
GTTATTACTTTAACATAAGCTAGATCCTAGTGGTTAATATTTGCCAATTACTTTACCTCCATACAGTTTTCTCTTCAACTTTTTGATTATCTTTCTCCACTGAATCTAAAACTTGCATTCAATATTTTAAGCTGTATTTTTGTGTGTGTGGATAAAATGGGCAAAACATTTAATGTGACAGTCATATGAGATTCATATAAAATCTTAAAATATTAACTCTTTTAAACATTACAAAGGATAAGTGTAGAACATATAAGAACTATAAAACAATGATTTGACTTTTTCAAGGATATTAGAGAAAATTTTCTAGTGGAGTAAAGTTGGATTTGAGAAACAAATGAAGCATAAGTATTAACAAAATAAGAGGGAAAGAAAAGCATTAGAAGAGGGATATTTGTGAGTATGAGAAACCCAAAGACTAGAATAAATAGGACTAGGAAACAGATGAGCTTGATACAAAACGAGGTTAGGGATGTAAGGAATGTATACCACCTAGGATCTTCTTATAGTCCCTGAATGAGTATCAGTTTAATTTTAAAGGAAAGAAAACCTCTTGAAAGATTATTAACTGGGAAGAAACACAGATATGCAATTTGAAAGTATCGCTGTGGCATCAAGGAGAAGAGATTATAATTCAGCAAAAGTAAAGACAAGCAGTCTGGTAAGTGCCTATGGTATGAATCCAAGTGAAAGATGAAGGTGGCTTAAACCAGACATGTTATAGAATTCATGAAAAACAAATGGACTGTATGAGTATTAGGGAAACAGAATTCACTTTAGACTTGGTGAGAGATGGTCCAGTGGCATGAAGGAGAAGGACTAGTTTGGGTAATTTCCAGATTTCTAAATAGCATAAGTGAATGAATTGTGTTGCACTTCATTGAGATAAGGAAGATTAGAAAAGGTCCACAGTAGGAGACAAAGATAATGAGTTCACAGGAATCTCACAAACTTCTGAATTCTTGTAATTCTTTTTGAATCACATTTTCTTCAATTAGTACATGAAATCTTTATGGTCAGGGCTAGATGACTTATTTATTTATCCTAACATATACAGTTTATCAATAGATTCCTTGGCGTTTTGCTGTGACACGAAAGGAAGAGACAAGTACACCAAGAATAAATACTGCACGATTTCTAAATAATGTAAATAGTAAGAAGGAATTAGACAATGATATTTTACCAGAATGAGATCACTACACTAGTGTTTAGCATTGGGTAGATAAGAAGATGTCATAATTGGAAGAAAAACTAAACTTTCCACTATCTTTCCTGCCTGCTCTTTTCTGCTAAACTGAGCAATTGTCATTCTTAGAAACTGTTTATGTTTATTATATATTGATATATTTTCTCCTAATTTTCATGAGAGGAAAGTGATTACTTTTTAGGCAACCTGAGAACCACATTGTTCTCTGGTTCTGGGGATAAAGGCTGAAATTCAACCAATAGTTGTTTTGTTATTGTTGTTTGTATGTTTAAGGGACTTTTTAAAAAATCACTATTCATCATGTAATGTCTGCCTTACAACACTTATTTGGTAAATTTTTCTTCTCCTATTTGATGAAATACCATGCATTTTATTGAAACATATGGTGATAGAGTACTTGAGTCTAAACATGCACATCTGACAGATCCTGTTCCTTGCTGAGAAACAATTATTTCAATATAGCTTGACAACATGGCTTTTTCCCAGACATTCTATGCTTCATTTTTCCCCTGGAGTAAGCATGCTGTTAAGAAAATTTACTCACACAGGATCCTTTATGCAACCTACAGCCATAACAATAAACTTTTTCTCCTAGATCCTGCTCAGATTTCCCTCTAGTGACAGTAACAATACACTGCATCTGCCAATTCAATATTATTTAAAATTTTAATGCTTGAATTCATTCTTTCTTTGATAATCATTACATCTTAACAGTTGAATGTATCTATAGCTTCTATTTTAGCTAGCTACATAGATATCATTCAATAATAATATTTGCTATTAATATTATCCATTTTATGTGCCAATATTTGTGGTTGAGAGGGATTTTAATCAATTCTTTTGTCAACTTTTTTTGAGCTTTACATCCAATGACATTCTATGTTTTTCATCAAAATGTGTTTAATAAAATTGCATTCTATTATCTCTACTCAACCAAGAAAATTGTATTTCGAAGCTTGATTTAGATTTATTTTTAATAGATTGAAAGGTCTTTATCAAAATATTTTACATACGATAAATGAAATATAAAAATTAAAGTTCTCATTATTCTGTCAAGTACTTCCACATGCAATTTTGGGTCTCTGATACATTATCCCGATTCATTTGTCTTTGCTTGCATTCTGCCTTAATCAACAGATACTTTTTCTCAATATATAATGCTTTACCCATTTTAAATATGTTTCTCTGTGTCTAAATTTTTTCCCAAACCTCAATTTAACACTTATGTGCCAATATTCCGTTCTATGACATCTAATTCATATGCGAGAATGGGAAGAAAGTATCTACTTGTCCTAATGTATTGAATAACTGTTCCATCCTATCACTTTTGTCTGGCTTTCTTACTGGTGTGTTTCCTCCACAACTACAAAGGTTTTAACTGGTGTTTTCTACACAACTACAAAAGTTTTAACTAAAACAGTGTATATAGTAGATGTTCAGTTAACACATGAAACTGAACTGACCTGCCTGGGAGTCTATAAAGTTTCCTTATGATGACGAAAATATACCAAAATAAATTAATTTAGAGATGTATGTATTTGTATTGTGACTGAAATACAGGTTACGTATGGAAGTGAAGAAGCAATAGTGGATCATATCATCCCCTACTCCTAATCATTCAGTGTCTCTGTGTTGATTGCTACAAACATATGTTATAAAACAATGCAGACATATTTCTAGTATTTTCCAACTTTTACCTCCAAGATATTCATAAATTTATTGGTATTATTAATTCCATGGATTCAGACTAGGCCAGAGGAGGAGATCCTGATGGACAAATTTTTATTGCCAACTTCTTTACCTAGAAGAGGTAGATATATTATTTTAGGAATGCTATTTCAAGTCATGTTGGGACATGATATTGATAAAAGGATATTAGGGTTATGGTACTACTCAGTTTCCCAAAGTATTAAATGGATTGAAACGCAGTTTTCCATATGTAGGCTGCGGTTAGCTAGGCAGCTCAGTTTAAGTCAAAGTCATTGTTGTGCCTTGTTTCTCACTGCATATTTCTGCATTTAGTGTGGCCAAATGATCTACAGGATCCAAGCACCTTCTGAAGATAGAAAATAAGATATGAAGACATTGAGGAGTAAGCAAAAGTAATCAGATTCTGGAGGGAAGTTACATTTTGGAAGAAGGGAGAAAGAATATGGTTAGTTTCTTAATTTACAGCTTTTAGTCAAGGAGCAAACTAAACTTGATACCAAACAATTAAAATTTTGATAGAAAACACCAAATTATTTTGGAATGAAGAATTATAGAGCAGAGATTAAGGCAACCACTGCTATTAGAAAATTAGATGGCAGTTCACAAAGTAGAGAAAACAAAGAAAGAGACACAAATTCTGTTAAATTTGTGGGTAGACGTAAAGTGTGTCAAGTATGAACTAAGTGCCAAACAAAGACCAGGCTGTCACTCAAAAGATAGAAAATGCAGTGAGAGTTCAACCAAGTTATTTTTCTGCTAACAAAAAATACAGCACACATTGGGAAACTATAATTAGAGTCTTTATACTTTAACATTTTACAGCAGAGGTGAACATTTGTTTTGCATCCCTGGCCACAATGGAAGAATTGTCTTGGGCCACACATGAAATACAATAACATTGACAATAGCTGATGAGCTAAAAAAAAAAAAAATTACAAAAGAAAATCTCATAATACATTGGGAGTTTTTATTGTTTTTAACTTTTAAGTTCCAGGGTACATAAGCAGTTTTGTTACACAGATAAACATGTGTCATAGAGGTTTGTTTTGCAGATTTTTTCATCACCCAAGTATTAACCCTAGTACCCATTAATTATTTCTCTCATCTCCCTCTCTCCTCCCTCCAATAGGCCCCAGTGTGTGTGGCCCTCATCTATGTGTCCATATATTCTTATCATTTAGCTCCCATTTATAAATTAGAACATGTGATATTTGGTTTCCTGCATTAGTTTTCTAAGGATAATGGCCTCCAGCTCCATCCATGTCCCTGCAAAGGACATAATCATGTTATTTGTTATGGCTGCATAGTATTCCATGGTGTATATGTACCACATTTTCTTTATCCAGTCTATCATTGATGGACATTTAGGTTGATTTCATGTCTGTTTTTGTGAATAGTGCTGCAATGAATAAATACACAAATTTGTCTTTGTAACAGAAAAAATTTATATTCTTTTGGGTATATACCCAGTAATGGAATTTTGGGATTGAATGATATTTCTGTGTTGAAGTCTTTGAGGAATCACCACACTGTCTTCCATAATGATTGAACTAATATTTACATTCTCACCCACATAATGTTTTAAGAAAGTTTACAAATGCATGTTGGGCTACATTCAAAGCTGTCCTGGGCTGAATGCAGTGCACAGGCCATGGGCTCTTCAAGCTTGTTTTATAGTATGTATAATAGAGTCCATAAATACTTGACATAGACAAAGCCAGCAAAACTTTTGCTCTAATTCCAACTGCAAAAAGGCTCCAGTGCTGGAACTAGCAGCCAAAAACTTTAATGCAGCTACAGCTATGTGCCAAATAACATTTCCGTCAAGAATTTCCTGCACATATGGTACTGCATATAGTCTTATGATTGTATTAAGACTCTGACCAGTAAGGTGTAGAAAAAGATGCTCACAATAAGTGAAAAGATAGGAAATCTCAACAAAGGGATAGAAACTAGAACCAGACAATTATAAAACCTTTATAATTAAAAATTATAATTTGTGGAATTTAAAATTTATTAGATTTAAGAAAAAAACAGAATAATCATTTTTAAAAATCAGTGAATTTACATATCTAAATAGAAATTATCCAGTATGAAAAGAGATTCATAAAAATACTAAAGTTAAAAATCAATGTAGACTTAGGGTCCTAAGCAACAGTAACAAAACATCTAATATTCTTGGATTTGCAGTCCTAGAAATGATCAGTTATTTGAAGATATAATATTCAAAATCTTCCAATAATTGCCAAAAGTAATAAATTTACATATTTGAGAGGTTTGGTGAACCTAAAACATTATAAATAAGAAAATAATTACATCAAGAAGGATAATGGTCAAGAAGTAAAACCAGAGACAAAGAGAAAATCTTGAAAACAGCCAGAGAAAAATGACATGCTATATATGATTATTCAAAGGAGAACTGACTTATCATTATAAGAGATATTTCCAGAACATAATAAGACAACGTATCTAAATTTCTGAGGTCAGGAGAGACTACTATCTTAGAATTATAACTATAAACCAAAAATATCTTTTAAACACCAAAGCTTAATTAAAGCATTTTCAGATGGAAAACAAATGCTTCATTTATTGTACAGGAGAGCTTCAGTACAAGAAGTACCAAATAAAATTATTCTGGCTAATAGAAAATGCTACCATTCAAAACCTGAGATCTTCAGGAAGGAACTGGTAAATATCTATGTATAACTAAAGACTGTACACACACACACACACACACACACACACACAGATATGATATAAATATAGATGAAGGAATAGCACTCAGTCATAAAAAGAAAATAATTAGTAGTATTTCCAGCAACCTGGATGGAACTGCAGACTATTATTCTAAATGTAGTAACTCAAGAATGGAAAACCAAACACTGTATGTTCTCACTCACAAGTGGAAACTAAGCTATGAGGATGCAAGGTATAAGAGCAATACATGGGAAGGGAGTGAAGGTTAAACTATTACAAATTGGTTTCAGTGTATACTGCTCTGGTGATGGGTGCACCAAAAATCTCACAAATCACTATTAAAGAACTTACTCATGTAACCAAATACCACCTGTCCCCCAAAACCTATAGAATTAAAAAAAATTCTGAAAAAAGATATAGAAGCAGACAAAAAAAAAAAAAAAGAAAAGAAAAGAAAAGAAAATGTCTTATTGAGCAAGCCTCATTTACAACAGCTGCCCCTAATATTTGTGGAATACATTTGAAGAACCCCAGTAGATGTCTGAAAGCACAGAGTACCAAATCCCATATGTATCATGTGTTTTTCTATATACACCTATGATAATGTTTAACGTACAAGCTAGGCACAGTAAGAGATTAATACCAATAACTAATAATGAACTAGAACAATTATAACCATACACTATTATAAAATATATGTTAATGTGGTCTTTCTCTTTGTCTCTCTCTTCTCTCTCTCTCTCAAATTTATTGTACTTTTCTGTTCTGGTGAGGACGCGAGATGATAAAATGCATCGGCACTAAGATGAAGTGAGGTGAATGACAGAAGCATTTTGTCATAGTCTTAGCCTACCATTGTCCTTCTGATAATATGTCAGTAGGGAGATTATCTGTTTTTGATAATCCTGGATCATCAAGCCACAATAATATTTATGGTTGGATGTCAGAAACAGACTATGTTGATGACTAACAGATAACAGGCAAGTAGCATACACAGTGTGGATACACTAAACAAAGGGATGATTCCTGTCCTAGGTGGGAAGCAGGACAGCACAAAATTTCATCACACTACTAACAAGAATGTTAAATTTAAAACTTATAAATGTTTTATTCCTGAAATTTTTCATTTAAGATTTTCAGACCCAGGTTGACTGCAGGTAACTGAAACTGAAAGGAGAAGCAGCCAGTTAGGAGGGACTTCTATAATGAAGAGATCATCCTTTCTCCACTGAACTGCAATATCACCTTTGTAATATCAGGTGAACAAATATCAGGTCAAAAAACAAATAGATGATAAGAAATATACAAATATGGATGAAGCTGAGTGCATTTCTGATCAGATCCTATCAATTAAAGGAATCTTTTAAAGTCTTACAGGATCAACTAAGCTGTGAGATCAGGAATGGGCAAAGATGAATACAGTTAAGTAGGATTGAGAAAGCTAGACACAATTTTTTTTTCTAGAAATTACTTCTTTTCTTGGCTTTTTTAATGGACTGACTGGGCAAATGCATGCTACCATTTTTCATTGAATCTACAGTTTAAATTTTATCTAATGTACTATTTCTGAAATTCGCTGCACTATATAATCACCAACATCTTACAAGTAAATAGTACTGTTTTTCTAACTTATAGGTATATGAAATAGTGGTGCAGCTTAAAATTGGTGGTGTCAAAAATTTGATGACATACAGTATACAATTCCATGTCTCTGGCCAGAGATTATTAACTTGTACAGATGACCCAAGAACATTTAGAAACCAAAGGTTGTTTCTCTAGAATGTGTACTAACTCACTCAAGGTATTAATGAGTTGTGTTGTACAATATTAGGTTGTCTCAGCAATAACATCAGCATCAGGTCATGCAAATGAACAATAAGCCATTTGAGAGAATGAGAGAAAAACTGTGGGAGAATGTTAGAGATAAGAAATCATGAGACCCCTAAGGGAATAATAGTGTATAGCTTTTCTTTTTTTTCCTTAGAGGTTACTGGCTCTGGTTCTCATGAAGCGTGCATCTATTTTAGTACTTAAATTCATAATATTACCTTCCATATTGTAGTAGAAAAAAATCTCTACGCTTGAGTTAGCTTGAATAGGTTTCTCTTCATTAAAATTTCAGGGGCACTGACTAACACAAAGTATATTAGTATTTTCAATTTCAGTAGGTCTTATCTTTACGTAGAACAAAGGTATAAATTATTTTTAGCGTAATAAGAACATTATGGCATTGCACAGCATTTTTCTTCAGTCTTTTGCTTATAAAATTAGCCTGGAAGATTCAAGTATTGGCATATATAAATGTGTTACACTTTATATTTACTTTACTGCCCTGCATACATCAGGTTGTCTGTAGTATAGTGTTTATTTGCTTTACATTTTGCAAAATAAATTTTCAAATTTTAAATATTTTATTGGATATCTTTTATAAAATATCATAGCTTTTTAAAATATTTTGGGCTATATAATCAATGATTCTATCTTTTTTACAAATAAGATAACATATATAAAACTGAATAAAATACTAAAGGATAGCTTTCTTAGTCCATGTGTTATTTACAAATAAACCAGATATAAAACGATAAAAGACTTCCAAGGGCTCAGAAATTTCTCTAAAGAAAATGCAAGTTGATATGATTAAATGAACATATCACATTAGCATACATTACAGTTGATTTAGTCTTTGATATTTTCAACCCAGGTTAGCCTCAGGGCCATATACTCAACCATGTAGATGTTGTTTATTTGAATGACATTCTTTCCCCCAGTTGTACAGTTAAAAATTGAAAATTATTCCCAGGTTCCCTTGTAACGTTCACACTAGTCATAAATTCCTATACAGTCTATATCATATGTATCTTTCTAATGCAACTATTTTACTCAACTACAACTTACATTTCATCAGAGAAACAATATTTATTTTTAGTCCTACTATCTCAAAGATATTTTTCAAACTATGTATTGCCAGAAAAATCCTTAAAAATTATAGATTGTATCTTGTTACCCTAATCCTTAAGACATTTTAATGGGATACTCATTTAAATTAGGATAAAAACTACAATATCCATCACAGCTTATAAAGCATTATGTGATCTTCACTCTGCTTACTTCCAATGATGACGTATTGTTATGCCCCTCATTTGCATTAAATTTTAATACACATATTTCTTCCAAAGGATTCTTGCTTGGCTCAACCATTCTGAGTTTGTCACTATCCTGTGTGTTCCATTACATGTTGTATCCCCTAATCTGTTTCCCCTTTGCTGTGTTGCACTTTTCTGCATCTTTACACTTGAAACTCTGTCTACTTTATTAAACACTAAATTTTGATCACTTACTGTATTGCCTGAAACCATACAAGCATTAATTAAAGTTGCTTGAGTACATTAATAAATAAATATCTTCTTTGCTTAAAAATCTATTTTGACTTAGGAAGACATATTTCTGACACAATAAATATTTGGAGAAGTAAATTTGCTTCAAGGAATATTTATAAGGTACCTAAGGTAACTGCTACTTAGAAGTTTGTATTCATTTCAAATTGTCTGTTTCGTCATACTGAGAGGTAATAGTTTATAATAAAATCTACTCAAACATTGCATTGAATTGACTTGTGATCTCACCTTAGTTTTAAACACCTTTTTAAAAATTAGCTTGGTATAGGAGATTATGCCACATCAGAGTGGGCAATGAGAAACTCAGTCTACAAAAGAGAATGTCATGAAAAGCCCATTCATTGTCATTCTTAAGTCTTTATTAGATTCCTTTACATCGAAAGTATGTTGACCTTAATTTTCAGAAAAGCTATTATTCAAGCATATAACCAATATTAAGACTAAAGGTATTTTTCCTTAGAAGAAAGTCGGCAATGAATTTGAATTGTGACTTAATTCTTGCAACATTTTCTTTCCTCATGTTTGGTCCTCAGCTCCCTGTGCTGTCCACAAATATGTCCTATTTGCTGTCATAATAATGGTTTAGCAACAAATGCTTTCAATAGAATGCACTTCTTCAATTTGTAAAATTGTTCACTTTACTGTGCTAATCTGTCTTGACTATAACAGACTTAAAATATTTTAATATCTGGTAGAGAAAGTCTAGCGGTGGCTTTCTGTAAAGTCTTGGCTATTTTTAGCCCTTTATTGTGTATTTTGATTTAATTGACTAAGCACCACAAAAACAACACTTAAAATAGTCATAAGATTTCTAAAATTAGAATTGCAATGAATGATATCAATTTGGAGATCACTGATACTTTATGGTAGCTACTCGTTCTATTCAAGAAAATATATCTGTGTCTTCTTTAATGACTCACATATATTTTCATTTTTTTCTCCATAAAGTTATCTACATATTTTGTTAAATTTATTCCTAAAAATATTCTGTTCTTCCAAAATACATATTTCTGTAATAAGAATTACCTCATGTATGACTGGTAATTTTGGTAATGGCACTAACATAATATAGAAGTTAGGTTGATTCATTTTCTTCAACAGAAGCTAAACGCAAACACGACTTAAAACAGAAAATCACTGAGGAAAATAGTAGTTATGAAATGTCACAGTCCTCTCCTTGGCTCAGTTTTGCTTATTATTATTGTTGTTACTATTATTAAGAAGATGTTAAGGAACTGTCTCACAGAGAGGGTCTTTGTATGAGAGATCCAGAAAACACCTGTTACTGAGGAGCGAAAGGAAACCAAAGGCTGAGAAACATATTGCAGCAGGCTATCCATGAGAGCACAAGTCAGTTATCACCTATCTTAAAGGTGATATGACTGTGAGTAGAAGACATCATCACAGTGTAGCATGGAACAAGGGTTGAACTTAATGGCCTTGGATTAGATACTGTTTAAAGCCAGTAAATGAGTCTGATTTGAAGCCATGCAAGCATCTTTTATTTATAGTTTATTGATCAATGAGGAGGAGGGAAGAAAAAGAGAGAAATAATGTGAGCTAATGGAAAGGAACAAATTCAAGACAATGAGCCAGATTATCCCTCTTTGGCAGCATGTTTTTTGTTGTTGTTGTCTTTTGTTTATTTGTTTTTTCCCCCAGTTGATTCATTGTTCCTTTACCTGTAGCTATGGATAAAGACAGCTCCCTCAGCTTGTCCCCATAATTGAACAATGAAATTCTTCCTTAGATAACATTCATCAAGTTACATTTACCTATTTAAAAATTATCTATATGCATTCTATAACATTCCTTTGATAGGAAGAATTTCACATACCTTTTAAAATATGTTAATATTTTATTAGAATTGTTATTGATATTCAGTGTTCTCTTTATAAAGTTGTAAGAGATTTGAATGATTGACCCTTAATCTTTTATTTTTCCCATAACCACATTCTTTTTTGGGAATAGCACATGATTTTTCAAAACATGAGGTTATTCAGGACCATGTATAAAAGTTGCATAAGTTATAAATATGCCAATGTTATTTATCTATTTTTTTCAAACTCTACATTATTTATGCTTGCATATAGACACTAACTTGTTTATTGTTCTTGGTTTTGTGTCATACAAATTTGCTACATTCTAATAGTATATCTACTAATATTTATAATGCCATCTAGTCCTTATACATAGCCTATATTTGTGCTATGTAAACAATCATCTGCAAAAACACATTGATATATCTGCTATTACACAATTTTATACCCTTTCATCCTTTAATTTATATCACTTGCTAAGTCTTCCATTAAAATAGTGAATAGTAATGGTAATATGATATTAGAAGAAATGTTTTTATAATTTAAATTTTGACAGTATGTTAAGAATCTGTAGATTATTCCTTATAATGTTAAGTAACTTCCTTTTTATTTTCAGTATTATAATTTTATTATGAATGTCTGTTTAATTTTAGGTGGTACTTCACTGAATATACTGAGATAACCACATGATACTTCTCCATTTTTTTGAGATAAAATAGTAGGTTTCTTCATAAATCAGTTTTAGTAACGTGTATTTTTAAAACTAATCATCTAAGTTTTCAAATATATGCCATATTATTTTTGTTAGTCCAGCTTATAATGTATTTAATCTCTGTAATCTTTATTTCCATTGTTTTTCCTAATATTACTTATTTTTTCTTTCTTTCTAACTCTTTAAGTAATCTGGCAGAATTTTTTTCTTTTAAAAATTTTATCAGTATTTTCAGTCAATCATATTTTTCCTTCTTTACTCTCTGTTTTATGCTGTTTTCTTTTTTAAAACTAATTCGATTTTTACAACTTGCTTGTTCCTGATGTCTTAGGGTTTAATAGACTAGAGTTCTAATTTCTGTTCAAGTTTAATTTTCAGAGGATTAAAATAATATCCCCAAAGACTGTAGAAAAATATATTTCAGAAGTTTATTAAGTAATTTTTGAAGAAACCAACAAAAGATTGAAGCTTCTTCAAAAGACATTTCTGTTAGCCATGACAAGCATGCTGAAATATGTATCGTAAATTCAAGACAAATGGGTTAATGTCCCATAGGCAACTAAAACGGCAACATTTTGAATTATCTTTTCTTCTAGACATAAAGTATTTGCATTTATATGAGTAAAATCTACTAATTATGTTTATAGACTTGCATATGTTGAACCAGACTTGCATCCCCCAGATGAAGCCTACTTTGACGTGATGGATAAGCTATTTGATGTGCTGTTGCAATTGGTTTGTCAGTATTTTATTGAGGATTTTTGCATCTATGTTCATCATGGATATTGGCCTGAAGTTTTATTTTCTTGATGAGTGTCTGCCAGGTAGGATGATCTTTTCCTCACCTAACCCTCCCATCTTGCTTCTCAAAGCCACATGACGTATAATCTCTGCTCCATTAACATCAGACTTCTTCCATTGCTGGCTGTGTCTTTGATTCCCTCTGCCTGGTATTCGAATAAATTCATTTAAATTGTATAACTCCTATTAATCCTCTGAAAATCTAATTAGACAACTTGAAGCTTGATTATGATCTTCAGTTGTATCCATTAGTAATAATTTGCATGTAGTTTTATGGTTGAAATAAAAATGTTAAACTGCTTAGTTTGATTTGTCTGCCATTTTCTCTCAACCATGATTACCTTAAGTGCAAATACCTTGTCTAATTTATTTGTTTTTGCATCTCTAGTGTATACTCTACTCTCTAGAATAGGTATTTCCCATTTGACTTATTAAATGAATGAGTGAATGAATCATTATTGGAGGCAGCAAACCACATTGCCATGTATGTACCTATGCAACAATCCCGAATGTTCTGCAGAACCTAAAGTGCAATAAAATATATATTTTTAAAAAATAACCTAATACATCTTTCCAATCATATTATACCTTTAAAATCCTACCCCATCTACTTTAAAGTTCACCCACTTTACATTAAATGGCTTTGCAGTTTCTCCTTGTTGGAATCAACCTCTCCTTTACTACAATCTGGGGGCAAATTTGGGCTGTCTACCAGTACTTTTTACAGGCTGAACTTATATTATACTTACTATAGTATGATTTGTAAAAAAAAAATATATATATATATACCTATATGACTACATAATATACCTATAATTTTAAAATATATGTAGTTTTTCCTCATTCAGAATGGAAATTAAAAACACTTTTCTCCACTGCTCCACAGAGCTTGACATAGAGCTTTTTTGATTGCACAAAATCAACAAAGCACCACTATATAAATATATGATTTCCATGATAATCATACATTGTTTGCATTTTAAATTATTTATCAAATTTTTTTTTACTAACTCTATTATTGTTTAAAAGACTGTACCATGACTTTGGAAAAAGTTCTGATTTATCATTTATAATTTGAATCCTACAATGTCATTGATAATACTGTTACCTTTTTTTTATATTAAATTGAGGTTTTGGCATTGCCTGTTTTCATGGTGGAAACTAGAAACCAAAGGGATCCTTTTATTATTTCCAATGTGCTGGTTATGCAAATTGCTCCCAATATTTTTAGTCACAGTAAATTTGTCAAAGTTGTATTCCACATATCTATAATAAGAAATTATGAATATAAAGCAAGAAACAGATGAAAACTTTCTTTTAGCAGACTGGAATCATCTCAAACATGCCGAGATAGTCTAACTGATGCATTAAAGGCTTTTTCTGTTGTGCAGAGTATTTTCTTTTTTCTTTGGTATATAAGTCAATTTGTTCATAGATTACTTACATTTGGTACTTTGAAAACAAGTGAAATTTGGTACTTGAGAAACAAGTGAATTTCTCACAGTAGGAAGCTGAGTTTTCCTGCAGTAAAGGATTTATTCTATAACATTAGCTTTGTGAAAAAAATTTTCTACAAGCTCAAACCATTAAATGAATAAAACATGAAGCTTATAAAGAATGGTACATTGCCCTTTATCTAGGGTCTTCAAAACTGTTATTTAGAGACATTGCCATTTTGTTTCTAACCTTTTTGAAAACCTTTGTTCTGCACATCTATCTTCTCTAGATCCCCTTTCATTTCATTTGGTTTTGACCAGTGGTTCATTTAATTGCATTTTATCCATGAATCAAAAATATAGTTATTGCTTTATATCAAAACTATAGAGGAAAAAAGAATGTTACCTATATTTTTTAGTGTTCCATTTACCTTAGTAGTCATAGAAAAAGATTTCTTATGGATTACCTGAGAATGGCTTTGTGACCTATATAATACACTCAGTGACAAATCTCTGTCTTTTTGTGAGTAACTATTTACACTTAAATATTAAAGGATTTTTTTAAAAAACACATTTTTGGCATATTATTACAGTGAGAACCCATCATTCCAGATACTGAATAAACTCTAAAAGGAGATAAAGGACCCTAATTTTAATGTGTATTTCTCCATAAAATCTCTCTGGGCTCATCAACTCTGACAGTTTTACTAGGCTCTATTAACCATTAGTTAAATTAGCCATAACTTTTTAACATTATTGGCTAATTACTTGGTGATCCTGAGGTAACTCTAGAATATACTAAAACTTCTTATAGATATGATACGCCTTTACCTCCCAGTGTGATATCATACTATTTAAATCCTGATCAATGACTGGCTTTCAAGATGCCATGGAACTTCCCTGCAGAATCATATAATAATAATGAAGAAATTAGTAAAAATTAATTATTTAGTTTATTATACATGCAAACATTATTCTTAAGAGTGTCATCCTGAAAAATATTATTTTGAGAATGTCTTATATTTTACCTGCAGTAAATTTGCTGTTAATGAGGGATTTTTTTGTGTGTGAATTACTGTTGCTGTTGACTGTATTTACTATATTTTGAAATTTGCCTATCAATTGGAACTCAATCTATCATAAGATAAATAAATGAACCAGAAATTACAATCTTGGAAGTTCAAGAAGAGAAATTGTACCAATTTTTAAAAAAATTTATTCAATCATTTATTCATTTTTTTCTAAAAATAATTATTCAAGGCACATTATACTATAGACACTAGTTGGGACCCCGTAGTTGTATTAATTGTTCATTTAGGCATATGCTATAAATATAATTTTATCTTTTCAACCCTTTGAGAAAGCAAAGGTTGCCAAGTATGTATCTACTAGATAAAATTAGAATGCTTAATGTCTAAGTAAAATAAAACCTATTTATAATGGTTATAATCAAAAATGCAAAAAATTAGTGTTGAAATAAAAATTATATCAACACTTATTTTTTGTTTTTGATTATAACCATTATAAATAGGTTTTATTTTAAGTGATGCAAAGTGACATCTCATTGTAGTTTTAACTTGCATTAGTGATGTTAAACGTTTTGATATATAACTATTAGCTATTTGTATGCCTTCTTTGGAAAAATGTCTACTGTGGTATCTTTCCTATGTTTAAGTCAGGTTGTTTCTTGATACTGAGTTGTTTGAGCTTTTTATATATTTTGAATATTAGCCCCTTATATGATGTATAGTTTTAAAGTATTTTCTCCTATTTCTTAGACTGCACTTTTTCTCTGCTTATTGTTTCCTACACTGTACAGAAGCTTTTTAGTTTCATATAATCTCATTTGTCTATCTTTGCTTTTGTTGCCTGTGCTTCTTGGATCATATCCACAAAATTGTTACCTACACCAAGTCAAGAAGTTTTTTCAATGTTTTCTTCTGGTAGTTTTATGCTTTTGGGTTTTAAGTCTTTAATTATTTTGAGTTGATTTTTATATATGGTGAAATGGGGTTCAATTCCGTTCTTCTGTATGCAATTATCTAGTTTTCTCAACACCATTTGCTGCAGATACTATCCTGTATTTATTGTGAGTTTTGGGTAATTTTGTCAAGGATCAATTGACTATAAATGTGTAGACCTATATCTGCGTTCTCTGTTAGCTACTTGATCTATTTCTAGCTATTTTTTTTTTGTAAAAATTATAAGCTAAGCAGACAATTCAATTATTTTTGTATGTAGATATTCAGTTTTCTCAAGAAAATTTGTTGTAGAGAATAATTCTCACAGAATAATCTTTGGCATCCTTGTGGAAAACATCTGACCATGTAAATGATAATTTATATCAGATCTCTCAACTCTTGGCATCATCTTGGCTCATTGCGGACTCCACCTCCTGGATTCAAGCAATTCTTGTGCCTCAGCCTCCCAAGTAGCTGGGATTACTGGTATGTGCCACCACACCTGACTAATTTTTGTAGTTTTAGTAGAGACAGGGTTTTATCATATTGGCCAGGCTAGTCTCACATTCCTGATGTCTGGTGATCCACTGACTTTAGCATCCCTAAGTATTTAGGTTACAGGCATGAGCCACTGCACCCGGCCTACTGGCCTTTCAATTCTATTCTATTGATCTCTGCATCTATATTTATACCAGTACCACATAGTTTTGAATATTGTCCTTTCATAGTAAGTTTTGAATTCAGAAAATATGAAATCTTTAACTTTCTTCTTTGTCAAGGTTGTTTTGGATATTCAGAATCCTTGATTTAAAATGTTAAATGCCACAATTACGTAACTATATAAATCTGAGAAATATGTATATCTAAAATATACATTATTTTATGTACATTGCAGTGCTCCTTGAAGTTGAATTTTATTGTTTATTATTATTTTCTTTCAAAATTTTTGACTTTTAATGTAATATATTACATTTACTAGGGCTAAAATGTATTTTTTACAGTTACTTTTTATTTTATAAAGTAATTCATTAGTAGATGACCAGAATAATACACTTCTCTAATAATGGATTCCACTCCTACATACAATGCTCTTAAGAGCTTTAGAAATAATAACCTGGGCCCTATCTCTAGGGCTTTTACTATAGTAAGTAGAGTAGACTCAGTGGTGAGTTTTGGAAATCTGAGCTCTCTACTTCCTAATTTATTTGCTTCAGAGGTATTTGGAAACACTAATTGGAATAAAGATAATGAAAGACTGATAATTTAAATTTGTTCCTAGTTGCACAGAAGAGAATTGTGGAGAATTAAGTGAGAAAGAGGTAATTTGAGAACTGGATGGTGATCAAGGCAAGAACAGCACCTAGGGATTAACTGTCACAGTCTTTAGCAAAGGCCAACATGATGCCTAAACATTTAAGCTATACAAGAAATTTATTAATGTTTACTGTCATTACAACTTTTAACTAAATGTGTGAATAATTCGTTGTATAATTTTCTCATTATTTGAATGACCAACACTGAATTCTCTCAATGATTAAACAAAATATTTCATTGTAATATTTTATCTACATGTTTGATACATAATTTTGTGTTTGGCTTGGAAAGTACTGGTGAAAGAATAAAACAAGAAATGAAGGGAGAAAAGATAAAAGGAAAAAGAAGAAAAAAGAATAGAGAATAAAATAAAGAAATGAAAGAAAAGCAAAGGAAAAGAAAATAATTAATGGCCAGCATTTAGAATCTAGAAATGCTATATAAAATTTTAAATTTCTGTCTTTACTTGAAAACACTGAAACAACTGACCATACAGAGAGCAAGTAGAAGAAGCAAAAAAATAGCTAGCTGGTCCTTCAGCCTGACAAGCACTATTCGTGATTCTGTAGATATTAGCTATTTCTGACTCAAATGTATTTGTTCAATTTCCTCAATACAGTGCACCCCTGGCCTCTAAATATATTTGTGTTTATATATCATGATCTAAATAAAATCACAGAGAATTTTACTATTTGTACTGGTTTATAAAACACAAAGGTAAGAATAAATCCTTTCTTCTGCTTTGACCTCAAGGATCATTTGCTCTTAGGCTTATTCTCTGCATTCAGCAAGTCAAGTAATACATTCTTGATTTTTCCTGTTTTTTTTTTTTCAGTGTTTACAAAATTTTAAATCTACCAGTGATAAGCTGAAAAGAAATTCAGTGAAAAATACAGTAAGAAGACTACAATAAATAACTACAGAAACAAAAAACTGTTGAAAACAAGATTCTGGATAAAGTAATGAAGTACGAAAATTGTATAAACTCTTCCACACCAGAAGCAATATTACAAATTGTTTTCTGAGCTCTTTTTCTTTATTTTTAAATTGAGATGGGTTTTTTTTTATGTCACCCAGGAGGGAGTGCAGGGGCATAATAAGGGTTCAATATAGCCTCAAACTACTGAGCGTAAGCAATCCTCCTGCCTCAGCCTCCTCAATAGCTAGGACTACATTAACACACCACCACACCTGGCTAATTTTTAAATTTTTCTTTTGTAGAGATGTAGGTCTCATTATGTTGACCAGGCTGATTTTGAACTCTAGTCCTCCAGAGATCCTCCTGCCTCAGCCTTCCATAATGCTAGGATTAAAATTGTGAAGCCACTACAGTCAGCATGCTGTGCTCTTCTAGGATTTAAGGGTCAACTTCACTTTGCAGAGTAAAATTCTGACGCAGAAAGCCAATTAAGTCAAATCTACATTTTAAGAAAAATTAGAGCAAAGTTTGATATAATCTAAACAAAACAGCTAATTCAATTAGTGAAACATTAATACATTTGATGTGCATGGTGAAACTAAAACTTTCAGTAACCTGATATATTTAACAAGGACATCTGAAAATATATTTATGGCAGGTGATTATAAAATTGTATTATCAACATGCACAAACTAGTTAGTTTTATGAAAGCTGGAAAATATCTGGTGTCAGCACCATTTATGAATTATTGATCTATACATGGGCATAAAATAATACAAATAAAAGTGATGAGAGAAAAACAGTGCCAAAGATCCAGCTTGCAAAGCTACTACTCAGTGTTTGCACTCATTTATTTCTCTTGAAAACTCCTGACATACATCCTTAGTTTCTTTCTTATAAAATAACTCAAAAGTATAGCCCTTAGAAATCTTTTTAGGATTAAAAAATATACTATTATATAATTCTGGTATTATTGGCTACACACATAATACATTTCATTTTTATTTGTCGGTATGACAACATTTTTTAACATAAGTAGAATTGTACACAATTGTCTAAGTCTCCTAAATCAAGTTTTAAAAATATTTTCATAAAATAAATGTAAGAGTTCACATCTTACAGTTTTCACTTATGTGGAAATACATATTTTAATATTTAATGTGATAGACATAATATTTTCTGCTTGTTAAAATAAAATGATGTTATATTTCTAACATCCTGGGCTATTAGAAGCTTATTCTTGAATGTTTTACCAGATAAAAATGGCTTTTCTTCCCTGAGAAATGTACTGCTCTTGTCTCCCTACCCACTGCTTTCAAAATGAGAAGTCTCAGAAGTCCTGTTATACGGTATAATGCAGCCTACAGTTGACTGTATTATGTAAGGACAACTGACTGAAGCTAAAGGTAGAATCCTTCTACTTGCAAGGAGGAACTGAGAGTCAGAGGTGCTGCACAGTCTATTTTGATTACCTATTCTGAGGGTACACGTGAGTGCATGTGCAATTGTATATAAAAACTCCATGTAGCTGATTTGTTCCTTCATGAAAGTAATCACTTCATCCCTAATAGGGATAAGAGAGAAGTGTGGCCATGATGATCTTAAATGATACAAAACAGGAGTTTGATAGACAACATTTACAAATACGTATTATTAACCACACTTGTTACTAATCTCTATCAACTGGGAAAATACTGGGTATTATACAGAAAAGATGTCATATACATTTACTGGTTCTGTTGAATTCTATTGACAAAAAATATACAGGAATGACATTAGGGAAGAGAGAGTGTGTTTTTTCATTGCACAAGATATAATTCAGTTATCTTAAGTTCAAATTATCTCTATTTATAAAAAAAATGTTGACTGGGCAGCCAATGGAGTATGTTATAGTGAATAAGTTGTGGAAACTACTCAATCCAGAATCTTTTCTTATTAGACCTACTTTAACATCAATGTGTGTAAGCTGCAGCAATTATGTGTTGTCTACATGACCCAGCCATTCAAGCCACAGTTGATTAGGTGGGGAATAAATAAGTTATTCACAATTAGCTAATCATATTGTCTTTCCTAAAAATTTGAGTTTCAAGTTTACAGATACTAAAATTTTTCTCATATTAAAAATTTAAATGACAGACATAAAAACTTAAGAGATGTGGGGACAGCAATCAAAACTGTTTAAACAAAAGCAAAATTAAGTACTCTAATACATTTCTGGATTTTTGAGTTAATTAACTTTATGAAGATGGGTAAATTTCTGTCTCTTGAAATCAAAAGAGCTATAACTTAATTAAGTTGAATTATCCATATCAGGATTTTCCCAAGTGGCCTGCACAAAATTTTAATTGTGTTATATTTCGATCTGTCCAGGTCGTCAGAAGCACATCAGCAGGCTAACTTACTTTGAAGCCAGTATTCAAGTTTCCTGGAAAGCTTGGTTTACACAATATCAGCACCAGCTGTCCAGCTACTCAAGTGAAAAATGTGGAAGTCATTCCTTCTCCCTTAGCCCCTGATCCAATTACTCTGCACCCTCTTAAATATCTTTTCAATCTGACCATTTTCCTCCACCTTCACTAGTACTAATTTTGATTCATTTAGTTTTAGTTATTAAATACATTAGTGAAACAGTTTGTAATATTTCTGTCCATATCTTCCTCTGCTGTAATCCATTCCCCGTATTAGTGAAAGTAATTGTTTCAAAATGAGATTCTCACTGTGTCACTTCTTTACATACTATTCTTCAATGTTGTCCCATTGCACTGACTATAAACTCTAAAATTATGTATATATCATTCTGTTCTCACACTCCTATAAATAACTGCCCAAGACTAGCTAATTAATAAATTAAAGAGGCTTAATTGACTCACAGTTCTGCAGAGTTGAGTAGACCTCAGAAAATTTACAATCATGGTGGAAGGGGAAGAAAACATGTCCTTCTTCATATGCTGTCAGGAAGGAAAAGTGGGGAAAAGCCCCTTATAAAACCATTGGATCTCATGAGGACTCACTCACTATTATGAGAACAGCATGGGGGAACTGATCTAATCACCTCTCACAAGGTCCCTCCACTAATACTTGAGGATTACAATTCAGATTAACATTCAAGATGAGATTTGGGTGAGGACACAGAATCAGACCATATCAATGTGACTGTTATTTAACTCTCCAGCCATAATCCCTATTCATATTTCTCTAGTTCTCAACTTTTAGATAATGGTTTTACCACCTCAGAAATATTGATATTTTGAATCAAGCAATTTTTTGTTGTGGGGGCTTATCTTGTGCATCATAGAATATTTAAGAGCATCTCTGCCCTCTCCTCACCTGTAGCATCCCCTCTAGGTGTAACAGATGTTTCCAGACATTGCTGACTAACCCAAGAAGCATATCATTTTGATTGAAAGTCACTGTTACAGGTACTTTGTCATTATTTCATGTATTCAGTGTTGTTAGACCTCAAATCTTTGGAAAATTATTTTTTCTTTTCTGGAATGTTCTTTTTGTGTTCCTATTTTCTCACTGATTTAAAGCTACTTTCTCTCAATGTCATACACCAAGTTAGTTTTATTCTCTGATATCTTCTACACTTACTCTTAAAATTATTTACTTCCACCTCCCATGCCATTTTACCAGTTTCTTCAATGTGCTGTGTTCCCACTCATCAGGAGGATTTTGCTTATAGTCTTTCAAATTTTCTGCTAACGGCCCTACCTTTGACTAATTAATATCTAATCATATAGCCTGTGTCACTTCCTTCAGAAAAACTTCCTGAGCACCACAGATATCATTCTGATTTTGTTGCTGTTAATATACTTTCATAAATTATGTTTCATTTATTCATAACAATTCAGTTTGCATTTTTGTACTTATTTGTGTAATGAGCTGGTTAATATAGTTCAAATTCACTAGCCTTTGTCTTCAATGAAAATGAAAACCATGTTTGCTTTGGCTTACCATTTTATCTTTAGCACTGACCAAAGAGTCTGAAATAAAATAGACACTCAGTATATACTCATTAAATGAGAATGAATGGGGAATACTTCCCATAATTATAATTGGATAATGAGCTATGTAATTATGCTTGCAATTGGAAATGTGAGCTTTCTGAAATCTCAGACCTTGTTTTTGTCTGGAACGACTATATCAACAGTGCCTAAATTCTGAATAAATATTTTTCCCAAAGGAATGAGGGCTTCCTAGAAATAACCCATTTTTGTTGGAAGTTAAACATAAACATTTTTATCACAAAACTTTAGATTTAAAAAATAGACCTTAGACATCTGCAGGCCCTTTTTATAAAATTTTTACATGACCATGCATATAACATTCATGATCACACACTCATATAATATCACACATAATCTCAGTGCAGTGAAATACTAGAATCTGATCTCCTGACAGTTAATTAAACATTACTTTTCTTATTTGATCAATATCACTGGCCAGATATTTTTGAAAACTACAAAATACTCAATGGTGTATGTGTTCACAATGCTCGCACACATACAAATACCCTGAACTGTTAATGTTCATTTTTCTATTTATGTCATCTCTAATTATTTTTCTCTCCTATTCAGTGTTTGTGTAGCTTCAAATGTAAATTCTTTAATAACTCCTTTTGCAATAGTTGATATCACATTAATATATTAGTAACATAAATTTAATTCTAGTACAACTTTTGTAGACATCATATTTATGAAACTTATTTAGACAATGTAATTATAGACTCAGATCTATAAACTCCATAAAAAAGTCACTTATTTTCAAATAATTCCACTGATATCCATAGTCACCTTATTACCTTGTAATAATGTGGAGTAAGAAATAGGGTTTATTTTTAATAAAACTGTATCTTATTGAAAATTGTTGAGAGTAGATTTTAAGTGTTCTCACTACAAAAAAATAAGTTTATAAGGTAATATAAGTATGTTAATTAGTTCAACTCAGCCACTCCACAGTGTATAACTACTTTAAAACATAATGTTGTACACAATAAATGTAATTTTTATTGTCTATTGAAATAAAGAAATAAATAAAATGAAATTTTAAGATAAATGAAAAAAAGTGCTTTTAAGTCATGTATTCTGGACCACATAATAATAACTAATTTCCCAAAAAAGTAGTGAACCCTGTATAAGCTACAACTCAGTTAATCTTAAGTACTGTAGACAATCAGAGTCACATTTATTAAAGAAAGGCTGTAACTCATTAATAAAAAACATTAACATAATACTGACTTACATACTAAGGAAAATATTATTCCAGGATCAGTTACACTATCGCTGCTGTACTGAATATTAAAAAGCAGAATTTACAAAACATGTTCATAATTCCCCTTGTACATAAAAGACTGCATGGATAAGCAGTTTTAGTACTAGATATGCTGTGCTTGACAAGCTGATGTAGGCATGACTTTCTAGAAAATAACTCAATAGGTTTGGCAGGATGAATCACTTCCTAAATTCCTAACCATGAAAATCATGTGCAGGCTCTGTGAGGTGAAGTAAGTCCTAGAAAATTCTGCCTTCTAGGTTTCATAGAGTTAGGATAAAAATCTGTCTTACATCAACATTGTGTCCTTAGGAGGCTGCTGTTTGCTTCAGCAAAACTTTTGTATGAATCCCATCCTGGGGGCCTTAGATACATAAATCTTTTCACAAAGTATTGATGAATATTAAGTATAAAGAATAGCAGTTTTAAAAAAAGAAATAGTTTTCAAAGTAAAAATTAAAAATGCCCTCTCATAATGGATTTATTTTAGTACTCACCCACCAAAAATAGACGTAATGGAAGATATATGTTTCATTTGAAAATACCAGCACATTAAAAACATTTTTGAAATAAAACCCTATTAAATAGATTGCTAGTAATTTATGGCAATATTAAGCCACTTATTTTATCAAAGTACCATTTTTTAAAGTTAAATATTAACTTGTAATCAAATAAAACATCTTTTATTTAATATGGTTTATTGCTTCATACAAATGGACTTTTAGTTTAATGAAAATAAGATAAATCATGTATAAACCAATATTGAGTGATTCCTATAAATACATTTTATAAAGGACATAAGCAAATTTCTCTTCTTTCTACTTTTTCCTGTATTTAAAAGGCCCTAATACAAAGAGTCACAATATGGTGAATTAGGAGTTCTAAAACAAAATTTCCCACTAAGTAGCTATGTGGCTTTCATACAACTATTGGCTTGCAACTGATCTATTATAGAAAAGGAAGGTGTTTCAGTGAATTACCGCATACGTTCCAAACTTCTTTATTTATAATTGAGAAACAGAATCAGGCTCATGTAAATAAGTGTCCATAAGAAAGAAATAATGTCTCAAACGTTATTTTAAGTAATGAAAGGTACCTATTTAAGCTCGACAAAAGTAATACAGAATTCTTAGTGTAGGTGTCCTTTCTACAAACGTGAACTAATTCTTCCATAAATGGCTCACATGGTTCTTTCTGTTAAGATCCTCAGTGACGTTCTCTGTCTCCTTACTCATTTTAAGAGGCAAAAATAGCCATCTTTAGTAGGAAGCTGCATCTGTCTAAAACAATAGCTTCATGTTTGACTTTGTAAACCATTTTTATTTGGTCTCCTCTTGAATTCGTTTCTTTTATTTTTTGGACTCAGTTGTATACCACTCTAATTTAAACTTGAACATATTTATTCTGGCTTAGAAACAGTTCTTTTACCTCTGCATGTTCAATCTTTAAGCTTATTTTGGGTCTTTTAGTTCTGAGTTCTATAATATTTTCACAGATATCTAAGCTGTATTCATACATACTTGCCATGTCTGCCCTATATTTCACTTCTCTGCAATGGAGCTCTTGCAATATATATATTTTTTCCTCGTGTTTATTTCAAATGTTTTTTCAGTAAAGAGCCTCACATTTTGAACACAATCTTCTCTCCTTTGTTGCTCACTGATGTTCTCCCCCTAGGCAACCTCACCTAGTAAAAGAGCTGCCAATGTTTTTGCAGTTTTCACAGCTCTCATTTTTCTTTTGATGTCTAAAGAAATCACAAACTGAATATAGCTCAAACAGAAGTTATTTCCTCCCAAATTTACTCCTCTTCCTTGTCCTCATATCTCATTTAATGGCACAACAATCTACCAAACTGTTCAAGACAACAACTTAGAAGTTATTTATCACTTCTCCTTTCCTCATCACTCACATTCAAAATCACTGTGTCCTCTAACTCTAAAATTGATATCAGTACCATTCACATTTTGCTGTGTCTTTTTCTATTCCCCAGTTTACTCTACTGTCTTCTCTTGTCCAGACTAAAATAGCTTAGATTTTTTTTTCTGTTTCAATAGATTCTCACTGTACCTGAATTTTAAAAAAATACATTGTGGAAAATAGGTTATATATGAACTGGTTTTTGCTTATTTAGCTTGACTCAGTTTCTGCTATTTCTCTCTTTTTTAGCGAGATGAGTTTTGCTTTTCATTTGCTTGTTTGTTTTGTTTTCGCTGTTTTACAAAAAATATTAAACTAATTTCCAAGGTGGAGCTTTGATCCTGATGTTTCTTCTGTCAGGAATGATGTATTTCTGTTTTGCTGGCTTTTTCTTGCAATGTCAGCTTCAGTCCACACTTTTTTTCTCCATTGTAACAGCTTCTTTGAATATCCAAATTATCAACCACCATCTGCAACTTTGTCCCAATTGAGCAAAATTATATCATGCTGAATTTGCTATATTTTTAAATATGACATTTTTATGTATTTGGAAAGAGAACACTTTTACTTCTCTCTTTCCTCCAAGATCCAGAAGAAGACATGAATATTTACTCTTCAGGTTCCATTCATGGTGATATTGGAAGTCTTCATCAGAGCAGTTGGACAAAATAAGGAAATAAAGGCATGCAAATAGAAAAGAAAGTGAAAATGTTTTTTGCTGAGGACATGATCCTGTATATAGAAAACCCTAAATATTCCAGAAAAAACTGTCAGGACTAATAAATAGATATAGCAAATCAACATGTGAACAGAGATACCAAATCAACATGTGAAAATTACTAGTGTTTCTGACAAAAAAAAATTCTGAAAAAGAAATCAAGAAAACAATCCAATCTAAAATAGCTACAAAAAGAATAATATATTTAGGAATATATTTAATCATGAAGGTAAATTACCTGTAGACTGAAAATTATAAAACAGTAATGAAAATAATTGAAGAAGGCCGGGCAGGCCGGCTCACTCCTGTAATCCCAGCATTTTGAGAGGCCAAGGGGGGCAGATCACCTGACATCAGGAGGTTGAAACCAGCCTTGTCAACATGGTGAAACCTCTTCTCTACTAAAAATACAAATAAATTAGCCAGGCATGGTGGTGGGTGCCTGTAATCCCAGCTACTCTGGAGGCTGAGGCAGGAGAATCACTTCATCCTGGGAGGCAGAGGTTGCAGTGAGCTGAGATCACACCATTGCACTCCAGCCTGGGCAACAAGAGTGAAATGCCTTCTCAAAAAAAGAAAGAAAAGGAAATCATTGAAGAAGACCCAAATTAGTGAAAGATATTCCATATTCATAGATTGAAAAAATTAGTATTGTTAAAATACCCTTACTACCAAAGTGATCTACATATTAAATACAATCTTCATCAAAATTCCAATGTCATTTTTCAGAGATATAGAATAAATAATTCTAAAATTTATATAGAACCACAAAAAATCCCAAATAACTAGGAAAATTATGAACAATAACAACAACGAAAAAAGCTGAAGGAATCACATTGCTTGATTTCAAACTGTAATACAAAGCTATAGAAGAAAATAAAACAGTATGGTGCTGTCATAAACATAGATTCATTGACCAAAGAAAAGAACAGATATCAGAGAAAAAAAAAACATATTTTTGTATGGTCAATTGAGCTTCAATGAAGACAGCAAGGAAGTACGATGGGAAAAAGACACTGTTATGAATGGTGCCAAAGAAATTGGATAGCTATATGCAGAAGAGTGAAGAACCCTTCTCTAACATCATACAACAACCACAACAACAACAAAAAAAACTCAAAATAGTTTAAATATTTAAACATAAGACCTGAAACTGTAAAACTATTAGAAGAAAACATAGCAGAAAAATGACATGACATTGGTTTGGGCAATAATTAATGTAGGCTTTATACTAAAAGTGTGGTCAATAAAAAAAATTAGACAAATGGGATTACATGAAGCTAAAGAGCTTTGCACAGCAAGCGAAAAACAGAGTGAAGAATCAAACTACCAGTCAGGGGAAAATATTTGCAAGGCATACATCTGATAAGGGGTTAATATGAAAACGAATTATCCAGTTAAAAACTAGGCAAGAGACCTTAATAAATACTTTACAAAAGAAGACATACATATGGCCAACAGATATTTGAAAAAATGCTCAACATCACCAATCACTAAAAAAATACAAATTAAAATCACAAAGGGATAATACATCATACTGGTCAGAATGGCTATTACCAAAAAGGCAAAAATATTTACAAGTTCTGGTGAGAATGTATAGAAGAGGGAGACTTGTACAGTGTTGGTGGAATTGTAAATAAGTGTAGCCATTAAGGAAAACAGTATAAAGACATCCCAAAAAACTAAAAATAAAATTACTGTATGATCCAGGAATCCCACTTCTGGGTATTTACTCAAAGATTTGAAGTTAGTATGTAAAAGAAATATCTGCATACCCAAATTATTTGCAGCATGATTCACAATAGCCAAGATATGGAATCAACCTAAGTGTCCAGCAACAGGCAAATAGATAAAGATATGGTGTGTGTGTGTGTGTGTGTGTACACAATAGAGTACTACTGTATCTATTTATACAAACAGCATATATACATATTATATATAATGTTATATATATACATAATATATATGTTATATATTATATATGTATTATATATTATATATGTATATATGGAGTACTATTTTATGTATACTATTGTATGTATATTTTACATATACACACATACACTATATTTTATACATATATACACATAATATGATGTGTGTATATATACACACTATGTGTGTGTGTATATATACATGTATATGTCTTGAAAAAGTCTTTTAAAACTTTTAAAAAAGAATATACATTGTTCTTTGCAACAAACAACATGGATGGAATTAGAGAATATTATGCTAAGTGAAATAAGACAAATACCACATGTTCTCATTTATATGTAGAATCTAAAACAATCAAGTTCAAAGGAACAGAGAGTAGAATGGTAACTATGAGAGGCAAGAGGCAAAGGGAATAGGGAGGTGATGATCAAAGGATACAAAGCCTCAAAGAGAAAAATAAATTTCTTTTTCCTGGAGATATATTTATAGGATGATAGATATAGTAAATCATATTGTATTGTGCATTTAAAAATTTCCAAGAGAGTAAATTTCAAATATTCGCAGCACAAAAAAGATAAGTATTTCATGTGATGGATATGTTAATTCACTTAGTTTTATTACTTCACATTAAATTCATAAATATTAACAACATGTTGTACCCCACAAATATATACAAACTAATTTGTCAATTTATATTAAAAATAAAAAGTCAAAGTATTTTTAAAGTAAATTAAAAATTCCTTAAACTCCCTCCCAATGTTTTTTTTTATTTGTTTATGTGCAGCCTCTTTGCAACTGAATATGCATTCTAAATGAACAAGGTTCTTCACTATAATGTTTAACTTTCCCCAGAATTAAACACCAATTAATACACGTTAAATATATGAATGAATAATGAAATAAATCAATATTGCCAGTGATGACTCTTTTATATATGAAATATGCTAAAAATTTATAGCTAGGAAACATCTTAGAATTATCTAAGTGACTCATTTTATAAATGAGAAAACAGAGACTAGGAAACATTTTGTAACTTGCTGAAATTCACATACGTAGCCAGTAGAAAAACTAAGACTGCAATGTACGTTTCCTATAACATGCAGGAGGACAAACGGAAGCAAAAAATAAATTATCAATATTTTTTCATATGATTTTCTCTCTCCAAAGCATATGTCACATCATCTGTTTATCCTGTAGTTACTTTTATCCTCTTTCAAATGTATTCTTACAAAGAAAATTATAACAGATCAGGTAGTGTAAAAGTATAAAAAGTTGTATTAAGACTTGGTATTTCTGCTCTTTAAAGAGCTTCAGAATTATTAGTACCATGCATACAACAACAAAAACAGAACCTAGCAAAAATTAATGACTTTTGCAACCACCAGAAAAATGAAATCTCAAGTTCAAATCACCATTCCAAAATTTAGAAGGACAAGTGAATATAGAAAGTCAGAGTCAACATCTGTGAGAATGTACCACTGGGTCCATAAAGTGGTAGAAACATTTAATGGTAATTTGGACAAATTGCTGGAAACTAAGGTCTTAGGAGAGAATAAGAATCTGATGGAGGCTGTAGTCACAGGGATCCCCACACATTCATGGATTTATATCTGGCAGCCTCACAGTTTCTTATGTTGAAGAGCCAAGTAAGATACCTCTTGTGGCCCTAGTAGAGAAAAAAGAAAGAGAGAAAGAGAGATGGAGGGAGGAAGGAAGGAAGGAAGAGAGAGAGAGAGAAGAAAGAAAACAAAAAGAAAAGAAAGAAACGTTGAGAAATAGATCCAGAGAAGTATTAAATAACAAAAGCTTACCCTCCAGAGAAAAGTCTTCACCAAAATTTTATCCTATCTAGAGGGAAGTTACAAGACTTTAGCCCCTATAGTTTCCTGTGTCACCAGAGAAGGAAATAAAGCTAAAAAATCACTTATGAAGGACACTGCCCAGGTAAACAAGTCTTCTATAAAACTGAGATATAAACAAGTCTTCTATAAAACTGAAACATATTATATTATAATATAATACATCACTTTTTTTCCCTCCAACAACATAGTCCCACATCAATAGGCCTCTATATAGCAACAGTGGATTACGGGCCGGGCACGGTGGCTCATCCCTGTAATCCCAGCCCTTTGGGAGGCTCAGTCCAGTGGATCACTTGAGGCTAGGAGTTCAAGGCCAGCATGACCAACATAGTGAAATCCAGTCTCTACTAAAAGTACAAAAATTAACTGAGTAAAGTAGCATGCACGTCTCAGGAGGCTGAGGCAGGAGAATCGCTTGAACCTGGGAGGTGGAGGTTGCAGTGAGCCGAGATTCTGCCACTGTACCCTAGCCTGGGCAAAAGAGTGATACTCTGTCTCAATACAACAATAACCACACAAAACAAAAAACCCAGTAGATTACAACTTAACCTGTGAGATAGGCTCTAAGTAAGGAGCAGTTCTTAGGAAAACTCAAAGAAAGTACTGAAGACAAAAATAAGGTCACCAGAAGAATTTAAAGGGGTCGAACTATCTGGCATCTATTACTATGGCAAATATTAAATGCAGCCCAATTTGCCAAGTTAACATAAAACCTAACACGAAAGGTCTATTGCTCCTATTGTCTGATAGGAGCAGCCCAATTTGTTGCCAAGTTAACATAAAACCTAACACTAAAGGTCTATTGCTTCTATTGTCAGACTTAAACTCCTATTGTCTGTATGTCATGTCTGGCAGGCAACAAAAAAATTAGAAGGCATATCAAAAGGCAGGCAAAGTATAGGGAACATTCACCAACATAGACCATGTTTTAGGCCATATAACAAACCTCAAGAAATTTAAAAGAACAGAAATCATAAAAGTATATTGTTAGGCTACAATATAATTAAACTAGAAATCAAAAACATAAAAACAGTTGAAGAATTCCCCAATTGAAACTTAAATACACAATTCTAAACAATACATGGGTCAAAGAAGAAGTCTCAGGAAAACATTTTTTAATTATTTTGAACTAAATGACGGTCTAATTTAGAACCTGTGAGACCCATTAAAAATGCTTAGAGGAAGATTTACAGTACTAATATATTTAAGAAAAGAAAATAATCCAAAATCAATAATCTAAGCTTTCACTTCAGGGAACTATAGAAAGAAGAACAATTATAAGCCAAAAGTGAGCAAGATAAAATAAATAATAAAATTAGAACAGAAACCAATTATGTTGTAAACAAAAACCAAAATAAGAAAACCAAAGGAGTGAAAGCTGGTTCTTTGAAAAAAGATCAACACAATTGATCAGCTTTCACTAGCCAAGTGTAAGAACAAAAAGAGAAAAGATACAACCAAAATGAGAAAAAAAGTAATCATCACTCTGATTTTAAAGACATTAAAATAACAAAGAAACACTACCAACAATTCTATGCCCACAATTTTGATGACACAAATGAAACTGATCAATTCTTTAAAAAACACAAACCATTGCAATTCACATGAGGATAAATAGTTAATTTGAATAGGCTTACTTCTATCAAGGAAATTTAATTTATAACAAATAACTTTCCAAAAAATAAATCACTAGGCCTACATAGTTTCAATGGTGAATTTTACCAAGAAGTAAGGATATCATTTTTATATTATTTTTTTCCAGGAACTGAAAAGTAGAGAAAAACTTCTTAACTCAATTCATAAATCCAGATTATTCTTATTATAAAACCTGATAAAAACATCACAGGAAAGAAAAAGATCAGTATCTCTCATAAACAGAGATGAAGAAATCTTCAAAAAATAGCAAATTTAATATAAAGATGTAATTAAAAGTATATGCTATGAGCAACTAGGATTTATTATATGTGTATTCCAGCTAGGCTGGGTCAAAATTTGAAAATCGATCATTGTAATTCACCACATCAACAGACAAATGAAGAAAAATCACATATTCATATCACAGGAAAATATACCCACAAAATACAGCACACATTTAAAATAAAAACCCTCGCTAAACTAGGAGTTAAGATCGTTTCTTTAACTTAAAAGAAGTCTATGAAAAATCCACAACTAAAGTCAGACTTAATAGTGAAAAATTAGATGCTTTCTCTCTAACATCAGGAACAAGGCAAGGGTGTCCTCTCTCACCATTCTATTCAAAATTGTACTAGAAGTCATACATAGTGCAATATGAAAAGAAAATAAGAAATATGCAACTTAATAAGGAGATATAAACCTGTGTTTGTTCACAGATGACATAGTTATATACATGGATCTCAAAGAGTCGAAAAGCATTCTCCCGCAGGTATAGCAAAGTTTCAGGATTCAGGTTACTATACAAAAATCATTTACTTCCCCATACATCAACAAAAAAATTGAAATTGTAATTTGAAATTTAAAAAAGAAACATACAGTGATGTTTATAAAATGCACCAAGATATGAAATAGGCATAAGTCTTACAAAATACATATATAATCTATATGTGGAAAACTATAAAACTGTGATAAAATGCATCAAAGATGATCTAAATAAAGAAATATTATATATTCATAGATTAGAGGAAACAGTATTGTCAAGATATCAGTTCTTTCCAACCTAATCTGTAGATTCAATGCATACTAAGCAAAACTCTAGGAAGCTATTTTATAAATATCAATAAAATTATTCTACTGTTTGTATGGAAAGATAAACAACCTAGATTAACCGATACTATTCTAGAAAAAGATATGAAAGTAGAAGGACTCATGCTTGTTGACGTCAAGATTTTTATACAGCTACAGTAATAAAGACAGTGTGGTATTGGTGAAAGAATATACACAGGTCAACGAAAAGTTGTAGTATATAAATCATACCTTCCTCACTCATTATCTCTATCCAACTCTTTTAAGTATTTATGATTTTACTGTTTGAGTCATTATGCCTACAGATCTAGATAATATGATTATGCTTATCTTTCCTGATTTTTCAAGTTTAGATATTTGTTGGTGTTTTTTAACTTTTCTCACAAAAAACTCAAAATTGCAAAAAAAAAGATATAACTATGGAAATATAAAAATCACCTCTGCACCAATTCCCTTTAAAGAAAGCAATTGCCACTCTGCTTCTTAAGTGATACATGGATCTATTTCATGTCTATGTTTCATTTTATACTGTATTTTACAGCGATTTTTTTTTTTAACTATCTCTTCCCACATGAATGAATGCGTAAGCCTTACAGGTGTATTTTGAATAAAATCAATAATATGAATCCAACAGATCAAAGAGGCTTAGATCAAACCACTAACTTAAAAGTCACATAATCAAGCTAAAACAAATGCCCAGGAAAGCACAGGTTACTTTTTGTGTGGAAGGCTAACCAACCATAAGCAAAATTTCCTTCCTTCTCCATCATGTTTCCAGGAGGGTAATCTTTACGACATAACAGAAGGAGGAGGATTTTCTGGAAGCCCCAGAGAGCTAAATTAAACAATGCCTGTCACAGCAAAATCCAGCTTTCTCTTGTCTGGTTTGTTTCTTGCCACTGAAAACAATCTTTCAATCACAGTAAAGCTCTGCCAGCCTAGCAGTCTTTGGCAATTAGTGATCTAAAAGAGAGAAGAATTTTTAGAAAATACGTCAGAAATTGAAGACCTTAAATAAGCCAAGAAGGAAGTGTGATCTGAATCTTAATTACTATTGCCCATGATCTTCACTTTCTCAGCAAAAGATGAGATATCTTGACATTGTTTTGGATTGAGGACTGGAAAAATAAAAGCCTAATAAAAATACTGTTTTCTACAAATTAACAGATGGATAACTTGGTACAAATTCATAACCCTTTCATCTCTGACAGTCACCTAAGTAAATTACAACATGTATAAGGTAATCATTTATTCAAAATTTTTAATATCAGGGAGTTTTTGACAAGCATTAGCAAAAGGGCTCAGACAAGAGAAGATGTTTTAACAAAGAGAATTGTTGACTTAGTGTAGCTGTGTGCTTAATCTACAGCATCTGGGTTTGCCACTTAATAATATTTTCAGTTAAAAATTAAAAATTAAAAAACCATTTTTCCTGTCTTGAGTATTACTTCAGATCTTAATTAACAAGATTTTTTTTCACTTTCAGTTATTACTAAAAGATCTCAGAAGATCCAGGGAATGCATTAGGAAACCTTGTTTATCATATCAACAGCCTTCCAACTTTCTTGAAAGTTGTGTTTGCATATTCTAATGGGATGATGTGATAACACTCAAATCAAAATCAACATTTTTGGCCTGGCATGATAGTTCATGCCAGTAATCCCAGCACTTTGGGAAGCCGAGGCGGACAGATCACCTGAGGTCAGGAGTTCAAAATCAGCCTGGCCAACTTGGTGAAACCTGGTCTCTACTAAAAATGCAAATATTAGTCAGGCATGACAGTGGGTGCCTGTAACCCAGCTACTCAGGAGGCTGAAGCTGGAAAATCACTTGAACCCAGGAGGCAGAGGTTGCAGTCAGCTGTGATAGCACCATTGCACTCCAGCCTGGGTGACAGAGAGAGATTGCATCTAAAAAAAAAATCAACACTTTTATCTAATATTCATAATGGCCCCTTTCCACCCCACCCTCTCATGTATTCAGAATATTTGCAGATAAAACAGCTGGAAACCATTGAACTATTTACTCTACATTTATGTGTTTAAATAAAACTAGTAAAGTGTTACATTCATTCTGTCAGTGAAGAAGAAATGCATGTAATATTCCTCCTTCCAAGGTGAATTAGCATTGCTGTGTCTAAACGGCTCAGAATAAAACAGAGACTTTTTAGCTATGTGGCTAATATGATCAGTCCAACAAATGGATTATTTAAAGCATGAATTTTTTTATTTGCCAGTTCAATTTGTTGAGGTGCATTTACAGATAATTTACTTAAGCTTACTTATTTAAACATTGTCATAGAATAGGCAAAAAAGTATTATTTTGAAAAATCAAGTCACCATATATCAATAAAGAGAATTAAATTTTGAATTAAATTTTGAATTAAATGAATTCGAGCTATGAGCTATGAACATACAGCTCATGATGAGTCTGAATGATTTATTTCATTTTATATAGTCATGAAACCTAAATCCAATTATATAATCTTCAAAGTATAAATTAAAGCAAATGAACACATAAAGAAGGAAAATCACAGATGGAGTATTAATAAACCCTAAGTAAATATCACAGAAAAAACAATTTTAAAAAAGTAGAAAGGAAAATAATATAGAAGGATACAGTATAGATATTATTCTCGTATTTTACCACTGGTTTGTTTTTGAATTTAAAGTTTTACTTGATAAAGCTTGAAAAATTAAAAACTATAATATGTATTCAACAATTTAAATATAACAACAGATAAACTTTTTGCATTAATCCAAATAGAAATCAAATTAAACAATTCTAAATGTAAACCTTCATATTTGGGACAAATTTTAAAAATAGTGTAAAACTAATTACATTATTCAGGTTTAGTATCTTTGTATTTATATACAATCTATACAAATATTTTCACACAAAAGATTTTGACAAGACTACAAATTGCATACTATATAAATATACTTTTTAGCCTTCAGGGAAGTATGGTTATTTCACATGTAAACACAAGTGTAATAATTTTAGAGTGGTATTCATTATTTCACATATCTTATATTCTCATAACATAGAAAATCAAGCAAGAATTAACTAAAAAGAAATAACACTATGCATATTTCTCTTGCCAGTCTACGAACCTAAGCAAACAAGTTAAATTAACTTGACTATAGTTGACTGAAAATATTTTTCTCAGAAATGAGGTATTAATTAGGCAAATTCTGTCTTTAGATTGGGAATAGCATTCTTTCTGATGATGAGGGAAAAATAACCACGGCTTTTTCCTTTTCTCGTTTTAATCAAGAGTTTTCTCTTCTGTAGTCAACATATTTATTGTAGTTCGAAAAAACGGTAGGAAAAATGTCCATATGAACCAGTGGCAGTGTTTTCAGAATACCAAATAAGATATGTCTTTTCTGTAAGTGGAATAAAGGATGGTAACCCGCTGATGACAAATTCTTGTATTTTACCTGATATCACTGATTCAGAATCTTGTTTTGATATGTACTCCAAAGCATTTCATAGAGAAGTTTTCAAGCTTCCATTGTTTCTGATTGAAAAACAGTAATCATTACTTCTGTTTTCTGGTGTACAATGTGCCCTTCTCCCAATCTTGCTACTTTGAAGATTGTCTTCTTGTCTTTAATTTTCAGAACTTTGTTTTTAATTTGTCTAGGCTTACTGCATTTTATTTTTATTCTGTTTGAAGTTTTGTGAGTTTCTTGAGTCTTTGGGTTAGTGTTTTTCATCAAATTTTGGGACTCTGAATATTATTTATTCAAATATTTAGGTTTTCTTAAATATATTTTTCTTTTCTTTCTAGGATATTATTTTGCCTGTGTTAGAAAGTTTGATATTGTAAACACATACATGTGGCTTCACACCTTCTTGTTCAGTCTGTTGTTCAAATTCGACAATTTTTATTGATCTTCCTTAAAAATTCTTTATGTACCACCTCCAATAAATTTTCAAGCATATCAAATAAGTACTGTAATTATCTTTTTCTAGACATTTTACATTCCTAGAATTTGTATTTTATTTGTAGTTGGAACGTCCAACTCTATGCTAAATTTCCTATCTTCACTCATGAAAAACATATTTTTTAACAAGCAAATTTTTATTATTACTTTGAATATATTTTATTATATATGCATATATACATACAAATATATTTAGTAATAACAGAGTATGTGTGTATATATAGATATGCATATATATATATATATTTTATAACTTGTCTAAGCTTGATTCATTTCAATTCTGTTTGGAGTTTTATTCTGTTTGGAGTGTATATATGCACACACATACTTGGAGTATATATATGGATACACACACACTCTGTCTCTCTCTCTCTGTCTTTTACCACTAAATTGTCCTAGAGTTCTTATCTACTAAATTCAAAGTTAGGCCTTTTGCCATTAGTTTTATGGTCCAACATTTTTGCTTGCCTATGAATCTCATAGTGTCTAGTTGTTTTCTATATATAGTGATTTTTGATTGAAGACTGGAAATTACAGTTAATGCAGCATAGAGATTAGATTATGTTATTGTCTTCTGAAGAGTCTTAACTTTTCAGTAAATAGTTAAATTGTTGGATGATTATCTTGGAAGTCTGTAGTCTTAGTTTTAGGCTTAGTGCTCCTTAGTGAAGCTCTAAGGAAAGCAATGTGTTCTTAAATCCTTCGAATTTGGCAGGACTAATCTCTAATCTTTTGTTTATGTATCTTGTCACGAATTGGTTTTAGGTTATGTTGGGGCCAATATAGTTTAAGTTCTATTCTAAGGTGTTGTTATTATTTCTGAGACAAGACTTGCTGATACCTCAGATGGATGTCAGAGATATTCTGTGATACTGAGAATATCTCTCCACCCCAAAATAGCCTGAGCTACAAAGTGCCCCAGCTCTGTTCTTCCTCCAAGACTGTGTGCAACTGCCACACACATTTCTGTTCCATTTTTAACTCTATAGCCTCGCATAGCTGATAAACCTTGGGTGGTCTCATGCTGGGCATGCACATCTCAGTTCATCGTCAAATATTTGTAGAGATATCTTCCGAAGATAACTGGGGTGCTCTTTTTTATTAGGTTTTTCCATTTCAATTATCTGCTCTACAGAGACTTGTCATTTCATCTGCGT
The DNA here is from genome assembly GCA_963573385.1 of Cacajao melanocephalus. Classification (NCBI taxonomy): domain Eukaryota; kingdom Metazoa; phylum Chordata; class Mammalia; order Primates; family Pitheciidae; genus Cacajao; species Cacajao melanocephalus. Next base: position 35,945 of record CAUYLG010015708.1, on the reverse strand, counting down.
CTTATTCTGAACACTTGTACTTCACATCAGTGTGGCCACTATGTGCTATTCAGGCACCAGTTCTCTACATCTGAAATGGCAGAGAATAGGCAATCTTATGGCTTGTCACATGAAATCTATTTTCCTAAACATTGGTTGCAATATGGAATCTGAAATCACATCCATAATTCTTTCATACTGTTATTATGTCTCTTAACCTATATTGCACTTTGAATATGTCTCTCACCCATGCATGTTATGACATCATGCAATTGTCTTCTGGAAATTTTAAATGTTCACTTAGTTATATAGGTATTAAAAATAATGTATTTTATGCAGCAAACTAAAATTATTGAATAATGATTAAATTATCAGGATTATTAATATGCTAAAATTACATAGGTTCTATATTGTTTATTTTAATAAAAATATAATTATTGTATTAGTAACCTGACATTAGATATTTCCTACTGGTGCTTAAGTATTATGTGTAATACATTTTAGCCCTTATTTTTTTTAAGTCAGAAAAGAAAAATTGCTTTTTTAAATAATGCAGAACATAATATATTATTTGTGAGTTTACATCACTATAGCAGCATCAGAGAATAAAGAAATTTAGAATCGTTATGACTGAAGCAAAATAAATAATATACATAATCAAAACCTCCTACACTTTAGCTGGTTATACCATGGGTTTGGATGGGATGCCAGGAAACAACATTTGTATTCTTTGCAGTGTCCTTCATACATTAATGGTACTATTAAGTACATTTAAGTCAATATATTCATAGACTAGTAGACCTGAAGAAGACCAGAGTGATTTTGCATGTAAACTTTCTAATTTTATTCGTTAAAAAAAACAGAGTTCTCTAGAGATCATTTGACTTAAGGTAATAGCTGGTTGGTCAGACAGCTGAGAACAGAGTATGGGTCCTGGATCTCTGTAAAAACCACTATTCCACATGTCCCCAAAATAGTTGTTATGGTTGGTTTCAATGTCCTTTAAAAATAGGATGATACATTTTTTACCTAATTCTAAAAATGAATCAAATTAAAAACAAAGCCACATAAAACTGGATCAACAAATATCTATTTAAATTTACTCTACTTAAAGTAACACTAGTCTGAGAACATAGTTTTCTATTATTTATAAATAATGCATGACTGATAATTATAAATAATTATCTGGTGATTCAGTAAGATCACCTAAAGACCAGTATGAACAAATTAATGTAAAATTAAGTTGCTTTTTCTATAACTTAAAGGGCAAATCTCTGACTTCTGAGTTTATATTTTGGTAAACTGGATATGTCTGTTCTCATTCACTATTGCATTGAAATATACAGTAATGAAGAAATAAACTATATAAATTTGGAACAACAATTAGATGTGCTTCCTTACCTTGCAGAAAATAACTCTAAATATGATTAAAGCCACATTTGAGAAAAAAAGTTGGATCATCTAACAATAGACTATTCTAGCTGAATGTTTCTCTGACTCCTGAAGAGGATTAAGGTCTGAGACACTGACTATCATCCTTCAGTGACTCAATGGGGTGGCTGAGCCAAATTTACTGCTTTTTCTTGCTTCATCTCCAAAATTATATTTCTTTTGAAATAATTTATGAGAAAAAACATGGGTAATGCATATGGAATTCTAAACTGTGTATTCAACTTTGGGTAAGAGAAGAGAGAGCATGATTATTGCTAGCAGTATATTGTGTGTACTTCATTTCCATATTTCAATTCTAACACATGAACTGCAAGCTATTTCACATTGTCCACAGAAATATTATTTCAATTTCCTCATAGATTACCTATAAAGCAGAGTAGCAAAAGCCTACTGGGCAGGAGATGGTTAGCAGTGGGCTTGAAAAAAAATTGATATTTTTCTGTGCATACAAAGATGGACATTAAAGGATAACATTATTATTCCTAATTTTCTCCATATTATAAAAGGCACGGTTGTCTGCTGTTAATGATAAAGCAGAGATAAGATATATCACTTAGGAAGATTTCTTAAGGCTTAGGATGATTATCCTAGGGAAAGCATATCATATGTGACCAAGGAGAAGTAAATAGGTTGAAAATTGACATTATAGTCTTTGCTTATATTTGAGACTGTCCCTCTATGAAAAATCAATCTATTTATCTATTCGACTACCTTTCTACATCATATAGAACAGAGGCAACAAATAGCGGGGTTTATCATGGGTATAGGGCCCTTGAGGTAGAGACTAGAAAAGAAAATGGATTCAGGATGCTGGTGTAGCTCAGAATTATGTCAAAAGATAGAGCAAAATTTAGGCTGAATGTAAGGGAAAATGTGATAGAAGCATATAAAATAAAAGAATATAGAAAAGAAAATTTCAATGACTTAAAAAAAATAAGTCCAAAGAGAACACCATTGTATTAGTTTGTTCTCATACTACCACAAAGATACTACATGAGACTGAGTAATTTATAAAGAAAGGAGTTTTAATTGACTCACAATTCCACATGGCTAGGGAAGTCTCAGGAAATTTACAATCATGGCTGAAGGTAAAGGAGAAGCAAAGCATGTCTTACATGGCAGCAGGAGAGACAGTGAAAGGGGAACTAACAAACACTTTTAAACAATCACATCTTGTGAGAACTCACTCATTATCATTAGAACAGATTGAGAGAAACCACTCCCATGATCCAATCATCTTTCACCAGGTTCCTCCCCTTGTACAAGATGATTAAAAATCAATATGAAATTTGAGTGGAGACACAAAGTTAAACCATATCATAAATAGAGAACCATATGGAGAAGTTGTAGACATAATTCTGGAGATCGACTTACATTAGCTCTATATTTTTTAAGTGATCATAATTTGGACATAGACAGTCATTGGAATTCAAGAAATAACATACTATGAGAATAGGGTTTTACATTGGTTACCTACATGAGCAATAAAATCACTGAAGCCCTTGAAGGCGAATTGAACATGATGAAGAATAAATGCAGAGCCCAAATTCTATAGTGAATGTTGCAGTGTAAATGAGCTGCTATTAGATAACAGTTTAAAGCAATAAGAAACCATGTATCTCGGAGGAACGAGAAAATTGTACGTAAGTAGAAGACCAATGTTAGGAAAATGACCATAGAGGAAAACAAGAATGCTGATCTGAATTCTTGACTCAAATAAATTAGGGTTTAGAAAGTGATTATCCTCCAGTGTAGAAAGCCTCAATAATTGAGGGTTCAAACATTTTTTTTCACGATTCGTGTTCATATCCCAATCCAACTTCTTTCTCCATATCTCATAGTTGATTTGAATATTCATAATGACCACTAGTAATTTTTCTTCCACACATCCTTAAGCTTAAGACTCAAATAGAGTCAGTGGTCTCACCAGGTTTGAAACTGATATATGACACTATGCACTGTAGCCAGAAATAATTTGAAAATGGTGAAGGACATAAAATTTGGTTGGTAAAGTATATGGTTAATTGTGCAAAAAGTTCAAGAGTGGCTTGAGTCTGCTTCAGTTTTATATTAACAAGGAATTACAAATAAATAAAATATGTGCTATCTGTCTAAGAATTATTGGAAAAAATCAATATTGCTTCATGCATTGTAAAGAAAAAAGAGACTTTTTAGTAAGTAAATGACAATTTTAAATGGTGAGTCACTAGATAGAGTAGATATATTTATGCTTTACTTGACACCTAATACTAAAACTAAGTTCATATTGATTTTATGAGCAACATGTGTTATCAGTATTAAAAAAATACAAACTAACCAATAAACAAAAATAATTAGTTATAAGCTACATCAATAGGAAAGTACATTCAGATAACTGAAACAATAGGAAAAGTCATAGAAGAATAATATATGTTATTGTATAATGTACGTATACTTCTGAGCCAAAAATAAAATGAGTAAAGTTAAAAGAAGTCAAAATAATAAATTATTTGCAGCAAATATACACTCTGAATGTTTTAACAAATTAATGAGACACAATATTGGACCAGAAAAATTTGTCAAAATATCAAAGAGAAAAAAATCTCATGGAAAAAACTGATTATCTATCTATCTATCTATCTATCTATCTATCTATCTATCAATGGCCAACATAAGCAATAGAAACAATTGTAAACAATTAGATATTTTTATGACCCAAAATGTTGAAGGTATTTTTTTCTTTATATTTTAATAAACACAAATCTTGGGCAATTTAGAAAGTTCAAAGCTTTGACTAGTAACTTAGCATTTAAGAATTTATCCTAAGAAATAAGTAGACATGAAAGTTACAAATTATGTGAAAGAATGTTGGTTTGTAGCATTATTTATGCTAATAAAAATTTGGACATAATTTAAATAATTACGCAGTAGTACGGAGGTAAATTTTTTTTCTGTATATGCTTATAATCAAGGAATAAAATAATTGCACCAAAGCTATAAATGTAGTTGTCAGTAGATGGTGGAATTATAGATGCCATTCTTGTTTCTATGTGTCTTCTCTGTTTCCAAAATGCATATGGGTTAAATCAAAAAAAGGAAGATGGCGGAATTAACCTAACTTCATGAATAATTATGACATATACAAATGATCTAAACATTCTATTAGAAGATCTATATTTTTTGTTTGGTTAAAAAAGATAAATCAACTATACATTGTCTACATGTGGTTTAAATATGAAAACGCAAATAAGTTAAAAGTGAAGGATGGGAAAACATATTACCATACTAATATTAAGCAATGGAAAACTAGAATACTTATATTAGCAATCAAAGTAGACTTCATGGGTAAGACTATTACCAGTAATAAAGAAAATAATTTTATGACAATGCTGGGAGTAATTGATTAAAAGGATCCAACAATTCTAAATAGTTACACTCCTAATAACAGAGCTTCAAGTATTATAAAGGAACAATGAAGAGAACTGCAAAAGGAAATAGACAAATAAAATACTTTTATGAAACTACAGCCAACGTATTTTCCTCAAAAATTAACAGGAAAAAAATCAGAAAATCAATAAATATGATATAGATGACTTTGAAAACACTATCAATTTGATTCAACTGTCATATACAGACACTTTACTCAAATATAGCATGATATATATTTATTTTAAATGCACATGGAACATTTACATTGATAAAATATATTTAGGGTCAAAATGCAAGTCTCATATTTTAAAAGACTCAAATTATACAAATTTGTTCTCTTACTGAGATAAAATTCAGTGAAGTATATTTAAAATATTCACAGAAAAATTACTAAATATCTGGAACCAAATAAGACTCTTTTTAATGACCTATTGAAAAAAACCAGTAAATTTAAAAGAGAATTAGTGAGTATGTTGAACTGAATAAAAATTAAACTTCAATATATCACAATTTGTGAAGTACTATTACAGCAGTACCTTATGGGAATTTTTATACCACTTAATAGCTCTACTAGAAAATAAGAAAGCTACTAAATCAATAATTTCAGCATTCACCTAAGAAACTAGAAAAATAAGTGCATATAAAGTCAATGTAAGTAGCAGCAGAAGAATTAAGATCATAAAAGAAATATTTGAAACAGAAAACAAAAAATAATTAAGAAAATTCAATGAAATCCAAAAGTCATATTTCAAAAAGATAAATAAAATTGATGCATGTCAATTTCTAGGGAGACTGAGAGTGAGAATGAGAAAGAGAACACTTTCCAAATACTCCTTATTTCAGGAATAAGAGAGGTAAAATCATTACAGATTTTTCACATATTAAAATAATAACAAGAGAACATTTTGGTCAATTTTATGACATTTGATAGCTTAGAATAAATGAAGAAATACCTTGAAAGACACAAAAATAACTAAAGCTCACTAAAAATGGTAAACATAACCTTTAGTCAAATAAGTACCAAAAAAAAAAAAAAATAGACAAATACATGCTAAAAAATTTGTAGTTTAAACCTTCTCAGAAAAAAATCTCAATACATAAAAAACTTCACTGGTGAATTCTTCCAATTATGTATAAGATTAATATTACAAATTACAAACAAACTTTTCCTCTATTGTAAAAATGAGGAAAAACTTCCCAATTAATTTTAAGAGACCAGTTTTATCTTGATGTAAAAGCAAAGTTTTTAGAAGAGACCAAACTATAGATCAACATCCCTCCTAAATGTAGATGTAAAAATTCTTAACACAATTTTAGATACTTTAATAAAAAAATAAATGAAATATAATGCATTATGATTAAGAGGGCTTTATTATAAGAATGTAAAGTTACTATAAATTTAAAAATCAGTGTTGTTCACCATATTACAAAACTAAAAATAATAACATGATTATAGATAAAGACATCTTAGAGAATCCAACATTTAAGCCTGATTAAAACTTGCAGCTATTAGGAATAAAATTGTGTTAACCCTATAAATCATGTTAATAAATATTCTATAGTTAATACCATATTTAACTGTAAAAGGCTGAGTATTAGTTTTAAAAAAGCACAGATATATCTACTCATGCCACTTCTATTAAAAAATTATACTAAGACAGTTATACTGTACAATGAAGAAAGAAGAAATAAATGTCATTTAGATTCAAAAAGAAGACTAAGAAGATCAGTCATTATTTGCCAACAAAATAATCTATGTTACAAAATCTGTAAAAATCTACAAAACAGTTTCCAGAATTAATAAGTGAGTTTAACAGTGTTGGAGGATACAAGATAATTACACAAAAAATAAGAAAATAACATTATAAAAGTAGTACCATTTACAATAGCCAGAAACAACAGGAATATGCAAAAATCTGACCAAAGATGTAAAAGATCTCTATGGTGCAAAACAGTACTGAGGAAAACTGAAGACAAGTAAATATATAGACAGACCATGTTCATGAGTCAGTGATGTAATATTTCTATATGTTAATTCTCTAAAAATAGATGAATACATTCAATCCCCACCTCTACTAAATAAGAAGGAGATATATATTTTTTGGTGAAATAACGAGGAATGAATTATAAGAGTGGAATGAGCCAAGTTTAGGTGATCTGTGGGATTCAGGTAAGATAATGGGAACAGTAGAAATAAAATGTTATTGCTCTTCTTGAGACCTAACGTAGTCACGTATAATCCTGAGATAAGTCATAATTTACAGGACTTTCTTTTCATTACTCCATAACATATTAATATCATTGACAAATAGTAAAACATAAAAATAATTCTAATTATGTAGGCAAATATAAAATATAATAGAAATTACTGAAACAAACACAAGTAGTCAGATATATAATTAAAACTATTAGGATGTTTTCATAATAAATGCTTTCATCCAATGAAAATTTCTTGAACGTATGTTATGAGCTGAGTACAGTTCAGGCACCCAGAATATATTCAGAGATTTATAATAAAGACAACTAAATATTCAATTATAAGATGATATAGTGAGGTTACGAGTACACCAAGGTTTACCCAGATACTAAAGAATCATACTAATTTATATTTTAGAAATGTTTTCCATTAAATTCTAATGATAGAAAATTTACTCAGAAATAGAAGTGCTCAGATGAATATCTTGAAAAGCAGAATGAAAAATTACAATTTGGGCCGGGCATGGTGGCTCATACCTGTAATTCCAGCATTTTGGGAGGCCGAGGCAGGTGGATCCCTTGAGGCCAGGAGCTCAAGAGCATCCTGGCCAATAGGGCAAAACCCTTTCTCTACTAAAAATACACAAAGTTATCCAGGCACGGTGGTGTGCACGTGTAATCCCAGTTACTAGGGAAGCCGAGGCAGGAGAATAGCTTGAACCCAGGAGGTGGAAGTTGAAGTGAGCCGAAATCACGCCACTGCATTCCAGCCTGGGTGAAACTGAGAGTGAAACTCCACCTCAAAAAAAAAAAAAAAAAAAAGAAAAAAATAAGAAAGGAAAATTATAATTTGTACATATATTTTAAAAAATGTGTGGTGGGGTAGACTTTGAAAAACAAAGATAAATAGTTCAGTTCTGACCCAGTTTAGTTTCAGGTACTGTGGACCCTTCAGATCAATGTGTACATTAGGCCCCAAGGTATGGTGGCATGAAATGCAAGGGTGAGACTTCAACTGGATCATAAATTCAGAAGTTATCAATGTTAAGATATTAAGAGAAATTGGTAGAAAGTAGCAATCCTCTAGCTTACTCAAGAGGATCAGCTAGATCAAAAATAGAAGAGAGCATAGGACAACTCTAAGAATAGAAATGTAAAGAGAGGACACAACAGGTAAATATAGCCACAGAGACTGAGAAGGGGTGGTTAGACTGGTAGAAGGGAATGCATGCATTTCAAAACCCTATTGTATTGGTCCATTCTCACACAGCTATGATGAAATACTGAAGACTGGGTGATTTATGAAGAAAAGAGGTTTCACTGACTCATTTCCACATAGCTGTGGAGGCCTCAGGAAACTTACAATTATGGCAGAAGGCAAAGGAGGAGCAGGCACCTTCTTCACACGGCAGTAGGACAGAGTGAGTGCAAGCAGGGGAAATGCCAGAGGCTTATAAAACCATCAAATCTCATGAGACTACTCACTAACACGAGATCAACATGGGGTAAACCACCCCCATGATCCAATTACCTGTACCTAATCCCGCCATTGACATTTGGGGATTACAGTTCAAGATGACATTGTAGGTGGGGGTCACAGCCTAATCTTATCAACTACACAACCCCAAATTATTTACATGGAAATGTATGCTACACACAGTTCTCAAAGTCAATATAAATATCTAATTAGGTATTTTAACTAACCTATGTTTATTCATATAAAAACTAACTTCCATGAATATGTTAATGACATTTGATTTGTGCAAAATATTGAGCTTCAGTAGAAAGCAAAAATTATTTTATTAATTAATATTTGTATTTATATTTGGTTCTACATGATCCTAAATGTGAAACAGTTTTCCAGAGGAAAAAAATAAGAAAAATGTTCAAAGTAAACTAAACAATACCAGAGTCAACTCATAGTTTTTAAAAAGAACAGTAATACTTTGAATCTTTGAGAAAGTCAGTTTTTAGAGAGAAATAATTAATATTACATTTTATTTTTGTAGTTCTGGATGCCTTAAATTATACTTATTGTTGCATTGCTGCAAAGTTGGTTCTGAAATATGCTCGTCTGACTGAAATAAGAAGCTGTTTTTTAACTAAATTGCCCTAGAACACTCCACATACTCATTTTGTCCCGCAGGGATTTTTAAAAGGGTTCTCATATGATAATCATTATCTGTGTCCTGTTCACAGCTGCCCTTTTATAGAAACATAGAATTTGTGATATCCCATATGATTTTTTTGTGTGTGTTTCTCCGGTTGATGAGAAAAAAAAAAAAAGAAAAACTAACTTTATGTAAATTAAACTTGAGGAAATAATGATTCAGAGTATAAGTACCTATATGCCAAGTTTCAGGGAAAAGCAAATAAAAAAGCAGTGTTATAAATCATTCAAAAAGGGGGATTTACTATGGAAAAAACAAGTCAACTTTAACCACAGTTTCTCTGTTGGGTGCTCCTCTATAGAACAGTTATAATAAATCATGCAATGAATGAATAGAAAATAGAATTCTTTCAACTTCCTCAGGATAAGCTCCTGAGGCTCCTTTCTGTACTTAAGCATGCACATCTCTTTTTATTACAGATATTTTACACTGTATTGACTGCACCATACTTGCCATATTCTGGCAAACAAATTTTTCATCTGTGTATAATCAGATGGATATTCAAATCTCATTTTTTATTTTAATTTGTTATATTACATATTTGTGCAAGCAGTGCCAGGGTTTCAGCATGCCTTGCTGTAAGAAAACTTACTGTTATCAAGCCATCTTTGAAGAAGCTACTCAGAGCATGTTTCACATAGCTTCAAATATCATGTTAAATTTTATTTACAAAACTGAAATACTATTTAAAATATATGTATTTTTCAAACTTTTAGTATTTATTTTTTGACTTATTAGAAATATTCAACATCTTTAATTATTGTTACTAAATTCTCTTACAAAACAACTTTGCTTAAGAGATGATCTAGGATGGACTTGTACATTTTTTTCAGTACAACTGTAGTTTTTTCCACTCCTATTTGTATTAATCAAAAGTTTATAGGTTTTTAGAAAAAAAGTAACCAGGCAAATAAAGGAAGTGATTAGAAGGGCAGGACATATTAAATAAGGAAATAATTTAAAAACAGTGAGGAGATAAGAAGAAACATATATGGTGGCAGAGAGAAAGATAATAAATTGGAAGAAGTGTAAAGGCAAAAAAACCAAAAAAACAAAACAAAACAAAACATGATTAATTGGCTTTCCAGTAAAGGAATCTTGCTATTTAATCTTCTGGATATTTTTGTGTACCATTACGACCTGAGAAACTAGAACAGATGTAAAAAGCTTCAGAAAAGCAAGACAAAAGAGTAACTCAAAGGAAACAAAAAATTTAAAAGTTTTTATGTCTGAGATTTCTCCAGAGACTTGAAAATTGCATAATGGTATGAGCTACCTTACTCTAATTCAAATTACTTTAGGAGGTAACTTCTTACTTATGCAGCAGTTCAGAGTCAGAAATGTATGACAACCTCACCACCTACTTTTCAATTTAGAGACCTTTTGATTAGGTACCCGGACATAATTGTTTTCTAGTGAAAGGTATTTTTATAATAATTCATTTCAAATTTTTAGCCAAAGAATGATTTTGCACTAGCTAAAGTAGAACATGAATGAGCCTTTAAGCAGGAGATATGCTCATCTTTAAAATGGGGGATGAAGGGCATAGTGTGTTAAAGAGCCTTGTATTTTCTGCGAGTATAGCTTCGTCAACTTAAGAGGTTGGGAAAGGACATCTCCTCTAGCTGCATGCGTCTTTAAAGTCTGCAGTAGGTAAATAGGAAGAGCCTTGGGAAGTTCACCAATTTGTAATTATCTTCCAGTGCTTACTCCAGAACAGGCGGTTAACAAGTAGAGAAATGCTAAGGAGGCAACAAGAACAAAAAGGAGAATTCACTGTAACAAACGGAAAATGCCATGTTATTCTCTATTTCAACATGCTGTGAAATTTAGCGAACAGTGGAATATAGCAGGAGAGAGAGAGAGGAGCATCCCACATTAGGCTATTGTATTGAGTTCACTGACACATTTGACTAGATTCGTAGGCAATTATGTATTCTTGAAGTGACAGGATTTGATTTTATGTACAACTGAACAGCCTACATAATTAGAAAAGACTGTGTCCAGTCTTTCTATATGATTTAGTTTGTAAACAACATCCAAAACTTCGCTTTGCTTTAATGATGTTTATACATAAAAACAAAAGGAAAGAAATACTCATGGCTAACTTTAAGGTGTTACTTCACACAGCAAGACTAAACTTCTTCTCACCCAGTGTTAACAGAACATGCAGCAGGTGAAGTGGAAAAAGCAGCTGACTGAGAATCAGGAGACCAGGAATTTCATCTTGCTGTTGCCACTAATTAGCTGTCTGACCAAGAGTATCTCAGTGTCTCTGAATTTGAATTTTCTCATCTGTGAGAAAGTTGTTGATATCTAAAGCCCTTTCTCGTGCTAAAAAATCTATACACATTGCATTCTCTGCTGGCAGCATAGATAGATATACATTGACCTATCCATGTGTACTTTCTGTTCCTTTTGTAATGCTATTAATATATATTCCAGTAATGTTAACTGGCAATGGTTATGTGTATAGTCTGTATGACAGAGGGAATCAAAGTGATCTGTTCAAGAATCAGAATCCTCACCATAGCTAGTGTGCAAGAGCCCCAATCAACAAAGTTCACTGGTGATACTGTGATGCTAGTGATTCCTTGGGGATGTGTTTCAATGTTTGTCTATTTAACTGAGAATGAACTGCACCCATACTGAAATAAAAAATTAGAATTTTTATTGCAATTGGACACAATGCAGTCTCGTCAAGGCATAATGATAGCTTCTATTTCTTTCTCAATGGTGTCTCTATGATACAAATTGGAAGAATGGAAAAAGATCACTGAATTAAGGAGATAAATCAGCACCCATGGCATTGAGAGTACTTGTGTGAGCTAAATTAACATGCATAAACATACTTAGATCTTAATGCCCTACCTGAAACAAACAAAAGAAAACAGACCCATCCACCAAAAAAAAAAAAAAAAACCCACAGAGAGTAACAGAAATGTTTATAATACATATGAACAATGAATAAATTATAGAAAACTGGGAGCGCTATAATTGTTACTGATATTACATTGACCATGTAATTCTAAGTTATTGTTTAAATTTCATCTCTTAAAATCACTAGCATGTCTATGTTATAATATCTTGAGTAAATGTTGATATATTGCAGATAAATTTTATAATGTGTGTTTAATTTGTGTTGCATTTAACAAACTAAAAACAAAATTCTGAATGACAAGTAGACTTGTTAATGAAACCTCTAAAATATGTTACAAATAATGGAGTTTGGCCCTCTGTCTATTGACTCATTTATTTAAGGCACATCGTGTAGGAGAGCAAAGTTATGAATGTGAAACCAATGTGAATTTTATATTCCATTATATGATTACAAACTTGATTACTGGTGATTTCAAAAGGTCTTTTTCAAGTGGCTTTCTATTGTTTAAAAAAAGACAATATGAGAGAATGTGGATAAATCAATAGATGTTCATGTAATTTATTATGCATGAAAGGGTAATAATGGACCAGTAGTGACATAAAATTCAAGTTTATGCTTATAAAAGGCTGAGTAGATCATGTAGTTTAGTCCTCTATTACCCATTGTCTGTGGACCAAAGAAAAAAAGGGTTTCTTCCTTCTTAATCACCATTTTTTCTATTAATACTTATCTCCTGGGATCTTTCGTATGTAATTTAAATCATTTACCACTCTAAAATAAAATTTGACTTGAAAAACACTGCTCGAACCCAACCTCATTACAGATGAAATCACTGAGCTCTAGACAGTTAAAGTGACTTTCTAGCATCAAACAGTTCATTAATAACAGAACCACTGTTGTAACCTAGGTCTTGTGACTTCAAATGCAGCAATTTATCTTTTAGCCTTCAGACATTTATCGTTTGGCCTTTGTACAGTCCAAAATCAAGAGCAATTATTTATAATGTAATTCTCTTTTGGTATTTAAAATCTTGAGTTTATTCTGGAAATTAGAACTCACATAATTTTTATAAATTAGACACATGTTCAAAGATGAAATTTCTGAAGTGAGAAAGAAGCCAGGGATTTCAGCAATAAGAAAAGGAGATCCAATATTCTAAAACTTTCTCTGATTAGCCATGGAGAAAGGAATAAAAGGCAAGCTCATGTGTTAGTATCCATCTGATCCTAAGTATAAATTGTTTCACCTTGACCCAGGGTAACCTGAGAGAAGAGTCTCTTCAGAATTACTTGCCTGAATCTCCAAAACAATGCTGTCAAGATTTTTCAAGTAGAGAGAGATAAAGTCATTAGTAAATTTTACAAAAGCAAATGTCATCTAACAGAGCCATTTCCATCCCTGAACCCAGTGTTCAATGGAGACATAAGGAATGGGTCTATTAAGAAAGCAGGTAAATGGGCAATGGGACTTCTAAATTCCCATTACGGGAGATTATATAAAATTCACAATTTGAAGGAACAGTTAGAAACCTGGTATTGGAAAATTTTTAATGAAATATTCAAATTAACAAAGTCAGTATATTAGATCTGATGAAAAAACACTGGCTAATTCCCAAGAAGCTTGTCATGTTGGCCTTTGACTGGTTTAGCACAATCTATAATCTAGCCCAGTGCTTCTCAGAATTTGTTCCCAAAAATTATGGCATGTACAGAGTGAACTCATAAACTGTATTAAATAAAACCACTTATACTAAAATCTCTGTCTTCTGTAGATCAACATGAAAGCAAATGCAATTAAAATCTGATTTATAAGTGTATAATCAGTACTAAGTATGTGATAATGTGTACTTTCAGATTTGTACTTTACTTTAAAATCATCTTACACAAAAGGCACAGAAGATATAAAATGAACTTCGAATGGCATCAGGATAAATGAGTGTGATCTATCATCACACTGGGGACATTATTATCAATGATAGTGGAATACCCAGCATCTGATGGCTTAAAAAGAACCTGCCAATTTTTGCCTCTGACTCTCATTTTCCTTTTAAGCCCAGTCCATTATAAAGTGCCAATTCTCAGAATGACATGCTGTGTGTCATTTGGATTATCTCCATTTTCATCCTCTGAGTTGATTCATGCTTTAATCCCATGGAGATATAAGGTTATATGTAAAATTGGAATAATATGCTTCCCTAAACCTTCTTTGTAAGATGCTGGCACAAAAGAGGCACTATTTGATAGTGAATATAACGGTAGGATTTTTTTGTTTGTTTGTTTCTCCCCCAAATCAAATCTGGTGGAAAGTGGCAGCATTCAGAATTGTAAGGGTCATATAATGGAATACTTGGTATTAGGCAGGTGGCTAGGGTGTACCAGTCAGGTCCTGTTGTAAGTAGTAATCACCAGGAGGACACTATAGTTGATCCTGACTTATTTTCTGCCATGATATACCAGAATTCTTCAATAGCAAGTATATGGATTCTCTTGGCTTTCCTGGAAGTATGTTGAAAGTGTTGTGTTGAGGATAAGCATGGACCAGTTAGAACAAGAACCTATAAAATTTTATTATCATTGGTAATATAACTCCATTGTATCCACCGACTATCAAAAATAAGGGAAATTAATTTCAAGAAATTTAATTTTCAAAAGAACACTTTATATCTTCTTGTATCAAATACAAACTCACAGGGTATACTGCTACTCCCATTTGTATGTGACAACACGTTCTACAGCTCACTACTTACCCTAAGCTCTGGAGAAATCATCAGTGTTGAGCAGTTCATGAGAGTGTGGCAGTGTAAAGGTTTATGTGGGATTTGGGGCAACAGTCTGAAATGTAACACCCTGCTTACTCTGGGCTTTTGGGCTAGGGAACTAATCCCCCAGAGTCTTTTGGCCCTAGCAGAATCAAATATGCTTCCTAGAACTGTTCACCAAGTATTTCGGTCAATATCAACTGCTAAGAATAAAACAAAGTCACATTCCTGCAACTACTGGCATAGTGGAAACTATTTATTAAGTTTGGTTAACTCTGATGAAATTTTTAAATGGTTCCAAAAGAAAATGCTAATTTCATTAAATATTGAAGACCAGGAAAAAAACTGCCATTCATGAAACTAGAAATATATTTTTTAAAAACGAGTACTATACTCAACAAATAATTATTAACTTTAATTCCCTTCCCATTATCATACAGTTTAAGTTGCCATGAAAAACACTGACAATGTTCAAGGACAATGCACTGTTGCAGCTAGTGGAATACTATAGTTCTTTTATGAATTCATACAGTCACAACTACATTTAAGGGCACCAAACATCAGTTATATTTATGCCCAAATTTGTTTATGCCAGTTGAAATTATTATAGCACTTTAAATTTAATTGTTATAGTATTTAATATAAAAATAATAAAATATACGAAGGAAAATCAAAGTTTATATAAAATGTTTTCTATATAATAAAAGCAAATACTTCAAAAATCCAATGAATGAGAAGATAACTGTAAACAATTTAAAACAGAAAAAAATTAAGCGGTTTTGCATACAATTTGTTTCATAGATTACTTAAGTGTTAATTCATTTTTTTAGACACTGTAATCAGAAGTCATAAGTTTCATTTATAGCAATTATGTGCTTTCTAAGAAAAATGATAGAATCTTATTCATGCAAAATATATTCTAAGTGAAGACTAAATTTTACAACAAGGCTGGTTAATTAATTATACTTTATGCATTTTTAAATTCTAAATAAAAAATGTCAGGTATTCTTATATTATTTGTCATGTTTTCTTGTTTAGAAGAGCTTTTAAGTTTACTGATAAAATAACTACTTGAACCACTCATGACAGGTAGAAAAGCCTCTGCATAACCATTCTACTATGGCTTGTGAAATCTTATCTGAAGTATTTTGCCTGCTATTTTTGTTTATTTTTTCATACATTAATATAGATATAAAGTAGAAAGATATGCTAGTCTATATTCAACAATTCTTGCTTTAGAGAGCAACAATTCTGTATATTAAAAACATTAATTTTGTTATTTTTAAACTAAAATTACTGAACAAAAGAAGATAGAAATGTTCAGACTCATTGTTTAAAATATGGAAAATATTAAACAAGTGAATAATGAATTCCCAGTATGATATCCAATTTGTTTATCTTTTTCAGTATGTATAAGATGATTTTGAAGAAAATTAATGGCTGTTTCATTATGTAAATATAAGCGTACAGAAATTATGCCTACTAAAAAATAACCAGAAAACACAGTCAGTGGTGCAACAGTAAAAAAACACAGCCAAAAAAACAGAACAACTGCCTATTATAAGACTCAGTAGTGTGTTTTAAAATTCAGGAATATATGAATAATTATTATAATAATGAATTGGAAACACTTAAAATTGAATAATAAAGATAAATATTTCTAGTTTTTAATACATACTTGTAGAAATAATACCAGCTGAAACGTCCTCTTTGACATCCTCCTATGGAAAGTTGCACAGATAACTGTTCTATGATAATGAAGAAATAGCATATGCTCCATGCATTCAACTATTTTCTGTTCCAAAGCAGGATGGGAAATTCATCTAGAAGGCTCTGGAATGAGTGTCTTATAACCACATGACAACTCTATAAACAGTGAAATGACAAAGTAGTTTGAGATGGCTATGCAAGGACTTGAAGGACAAATCGCATCAATATTTTAGTAATAGATTTCTAACACCCTGAATATTTGGCTTTAACGTGACAGTAAAAAACACACTGCAGAATATCTCATTTCCTTTGTCTAAACCACTAAGGCCACATTGTCACATTGTGGTTGACTGAGTCTCAAGTTGTAGTTCAGTTTGATTTCAACTTTTGCAGGAAACCTGGGACGTGGAATAAGATGGCAATAATGAAGTTCTTGAAAGGAAGTCCAGCATACCCCTGAGTATTAAAGGGTCTTTATAAGTAACTTTTCAAGCAAAAGCTGACATAAGAAACAACACTGTAATCTCCACAATCACAGCATATTGTTTTTTTCTCTCCCAGGCAGAAAAAAAAAACTTCTCTTTAGTCAATGTTCTGCAATACTTTGTTATTACTGTTTTCACATCATTACATATGTCTTAGAGAATTGTATTTGCCAAACAGTATAATATTTTAAATATTAGGACAATTTCATAAAAATCACTTTTACACATTTATAAGTGACTCAAATTTCAATAATTAAAATGAATTTGCTTATATTCTGTGAATCTTAGTGTACCAATGTGGCAAATAGGTCATAAGATAATTCTGTATTAAAAGAAATGTAGTATCTGCTTCAATAAAACTCAAGCACTCACAAAGGTATTTAAATCATCTAGGAATTCACTGAAGAAAAAGTTTATATAGTCCACACACAGGGGACATGAAAAAGTGAAGTAGAAAACCTCCAGGCTATTACTGCTGGTAGGGTGCATTCCCAACAGTTTCATGAAACAAATAATATAGAATCAGTTACTTCTGCCCAGTAGAGAAGGCTTTTTTCCAAGTAACCTCTAAACTATTTTCTTCCCACCACAGTTAATGCATAGCCCTCCTACTACTACTATAGAACTGATCATAGACAGGATGTGGAGCAGAGTTAGTACACAATGAATTCATTCCTGTGCATCTAGGAGCTATTGATGAAATTTTGATGAAAGTGCCCTGAAAACAAGCAAAACTAGTAATTCTACTTTACAGGGATCTTTTCAATAGCAGGAAAAGCAGTAAATAGACACTGAGGGTCTGTTTAATAAAGGCTGAACTTTAATCTTTGTTAAGAGGTAACAGCTCACTTTTAGCATAGGTTTCTCATAAAATGGAGTTAATTAATATCCACGGTGTATAAAGAACTCCAATAAATCTCTAGAAATAAGTCATTCAATAGGCAAATATAAAATAATATGACCTAAATATATTCAGGAAAATAATTAGGAACAGAAAATAAGCATATTAAAGGTGCCAAATCTCAGTAATTAGAAAAGTGGTGTGGGAAAATCATGTTGAGATAGATATAATTTTACTCCCATTAAATATAGCAATAATAAGACACCAAATAAAGTATTGGAAAGTTTTTGCCTTTGTTTTCTGTTCTTAAATTTTATTTAAAATTTTCAAGATAGAGTCTTCCTCTGTCACTCTGGCTAAAAAAGTGGTGGTGCCATCATAGCTCACTGCAGCTTCGAATTTCTGAGACAAACAATCCTCCTGCCTCAGCCTCTGGAGATGGGACTAAAGGTGCACACCACAGTGACCACCTTGGAAAACTTTTAGAAAAATGGAAACTCTAATACCCTGTTGGTGAGAGAGTAAATTGGTATAACGACATGCAGTATATTAGAAGTATCTAAAATAATTTAAAATGTTTTAATGTTGGAATCAACTATTAGTTCTAAATATATAATCTAGATAAACTTTTATAAATGTGCATTAGAAAATTTTTATAGAGATGTTTTCTGGATCACTCTTTGTAAGAATAAAAACAAACCAAAAATTTAGAAGTACATTAGACAAAATATGGAATCTGAAGAGGGACTCCTTAATAAAATAAATTGTAATCCAAAAGATGAAATAGAATTCATATGTATTAATATAGATGCAAAAACCTAAATAAATGTAAATGAGGTAATACAAATTATTATGTAACAATGTATTTCAGCTTAAAGAAGAATCTTACGAAATAACACTATATCATTGGATAAGTTAATAATACAGTTGGAAAGGAAGGAATGAAAATGAATCAACATATGTTATAAAAAAAAGTATTTCATTTTTTTCTGTTTATTACAAAATCTGAAGTTAATATGATAAACAAATATATATATTCACTAATTTTGACTGTATATGTGATGTTTGGGTTATATTTTTTATACTTGATTCAAAGTTAAAATAGATAAAATTTAAAATAATTATAATTAGAATAAGTATTTTAACTTGTTGAAGAATGATGAAAATATGAAGAAAATAAATTTGAAGATATTTTTAGTTATGTACACTTACGAATGAAGGTTTGTGGAGAAAGATAAATTTAGAGCATGAATAAATAGGTACAATGTTGTAGAAAAATAATATCAAAATATCCTCCAAACCATGAAACATTCAATAAACCCTGTGAATTAGGAAACTAATGTCCTCTACCATTTTATAACCCATTCCTTTGGTCCACCGCTGAACAGAACAGCTTGAACATACTGTCAATTGTTAATTACGTAAAATGATATTTGTTTAACCATAATAATAGCTTTTAAGTCTCTAATATGAAAATATGCTTACGGAATTACTAAAAAAATTAATCAAATTTTTATTTGATTTTATGCTTTAATATTAAAAATGACGGTAATAAGTATATATATTTGAATAAAAACTACATATGTGTATATTTAGTCAATAAAATTATTTGTTCTATTCCATTTCTTTTATACGATTTGTGTTAATTATTTTAAACATAGGAAGTATTTTAAACTTCCAGAAAAATAGCATGTGTGCTGATTATTTAATAACATAAATTACAATCTAAAATGTATAATTCCAGTTTCATGGTAAATTTCAGTTTACCCACAATTTTTGAGATTTAGTACTGAGGAGTAGGACAAAGGTTGCTGAATTATGCAATATTTGTCTTGATAGAAAAAGAAAAATAGTATCTATAATTCCCTTCTTTCTACTAGACATTGTAATTAATTAATTTATGACACATAAATCTTTGAAGAACTGAGCAAGAATATTGTTTACTCTTTTTCTAAACTTACTGGCTTTTTGAAGCCATCTATTATCTTAATAGAGTGACAAAAGAATAAAATATATAAAGTAGTAAAATGCTTTATTTTACTACCCTGCTGGTCAGCTCACAATAGAGCAGTTAAACACAACTAAGGAAATGTGTAAAGACCAGAACTACAGAAGATCAAATTTGCAGTTAAGAATAGATCTAGAATTTATCTTAGGAAATGTAGTAGATAAGACAAGGTTCAAAAATGTTGTGAGCAGATACTGGAGAGGTTGTGGAGAAATAGGAATGCTTTTACAATGCTGGTGAGAGTTTAAATTTGTTCATCCATTTTGGAAGACAGTGTCTCAATTCCTCAAGGATTTAGAACCAGAAGTACAGTTTGACCCAACAATCCCATTACTGGGTATATACCCAAAACTTAAAATTATTCTATTATAAACACACATGCACGTATGTGTGTATTGCAGCACTAGGAATTTTATCAAATGCTTTTTCTGCATCTATTGAGCTGATTTGGATTTTGTTTTCAAATCTATTTATGTAGTAAATTGTGTTTACTGATTTGCATATAGTGAGCCAACCTTGGATTCCTGCATTATTATTATTAAGGTAGTACTGCGACTACAATTTGGGCTTTGGAGTCAAACAAAGTGTAGATTGAATTCTGGTTCTTTTGTTTGCTAGTAATGAGAACCAGTGCAATTTATTCAATGTCCCCAGAATCTTCTTATAGAAAAAATGGAAATAATAATACCAACTCACACAGATAATGCAGATAAAGCATTTAGCAGTGGCTTAAATACATAATTACCCAATAAATGGTGGCAGTTATTATTATTAAAGAATGAAAGTAACTAGAAGATATGGGAACTCATTATGGAAATTGAAAATGGGAATCTTAAGATTTAAGATTTCTTATTAAGAAAATAAGATTTAACTTTCAGAGAAAAAGTAGACTTGCAGAATCTTAAACTGTCAAATGCCTATGTTGAATGAGATTGTCTTTTCAAATAGTTATCACCTCCAACTATTAAGGCTTCTGTGCTTATGAATATAGTCCATATTTGGGGGAGCAAATCAGTTAAATGTGCACACATTAGTATCACTACTCCTTCATAATGTTGTATGACTAATCAGAAAACTAAATAAAATGATTATTTTTGTATGCTGAAGCAGGAGAATAGGGTCTACAGATGGGGAACATAAGGTTGATTCTCACTGACTCCCGACAACTGAATCAAATGAACACACTTCAGCTATGACAGGAAATATCCTCTCCATTTACATAGGACATACACTGAGTAAATTACTTTCTAACTTTACTTCATCTTCTTCATTTCCATAGGGCATACACCAAATAATCAATGGAAACCTCTAGAGAGTATTTAAACCCTAGAAAATCCTGTAACGGTGATCTTGAGCCTCTATACTAAGGCCTGCTTCCACCCTGTGAAGTATACTTTTATTTTCAATAAATCTCTGCTTTTCTTGTTTTATTCTTTCTTAGCTTTCTTTGCGCATTTTGTCAAGTTCTTTGTTCAAGATGCCAAAAACTTGGACACTTTCCACTGGTAACAATGTCAGTAAGTCATCAATAAGAATAAGAAGGTATCATGCATGTATGTTATTACAGTGATGGTGATGGAACTGCATCGAACCTTCTATACACTTCTATCCTGTTCTCCAAGAGTTCTGACTTATTTAAGCAAGGCAAACCTGCTATAATACTGTAATCAGGATCCATCTACCTTCAAAAAACAAAAAAAAAATTCTTGTCATTCACTTCCTATATCTGAACAATATCTCAGAGTTTCTTTAGCTTTCTAGTCACATAGTCCCAGTCAGTGATTTTAAAAATAAAATTTAATAAGATTTACAACTTCATTCTTATATTCTTTTAATGCTAATTCCACATTTCTGTATTAGATCTGACATGAGGAGATAAGTGGCAATAGATCACTTTTATCCCTAATATCTTCTCAAACAGTTATTTGTGGAGCCTATGTGAGAATCTTTTAGATAATTTTCAATACCTAAAACCTTTGCATTTCCTTTTCTAAATTTCCTCCAAGATTTCAATACTTATAATAACTTCACAATCTTGCTGCTCAATCCCAGCTAACTTTTATAACATCCACTTTATTCATATGAAACTATCAACCCTGCCTTTCAAAATGATGGGTGTGCCACTGCATTCTTCTGTCCATCACCCCACTACTCCTTCCTCTCTTTGGTGCTCAAACAAGCCTATTAAGACCAATCAAAAAATACATGGCACACATGAAGTCACTTGACTGTAAATGTGACAAATTTACATCATTCAGTCAACACAATAATGCAATTTGTTTTCTTAAGCATCTTCTGCCTTTTACTTGATTTTATGAGGAGAATCTACAATGGTAGAGGAACTAATAAGCCAAAGTAGTCTCTCTACCCATAAGAGTTACATTAAGTCACCAAGTCAATTCCAAGTTGAATTCCTAGACCCCTGCATACACTTGTCTGGTAAGAAAATATGGAATAATGGTTACAGGATTATTTCTATGGAAACACTGGGAATCCTAGCTGAAATTAGGTACAATAGAACACTTTCTATTCA
Organism: Cacajao melanocephalus; assembly: GCA_963573385.1. Classification (NCBI taxonomy): domain Eukaryota; kingdom Metazoa; phylum Chordata; class Mammalia; order Primates; family Pitheciidae; genus Cacajao; species Cacajao melanocephalus. The sequence continues at coordinate 13,523 of CAUYLG010015708.1, read as the reverse complement.
ATGTTCTTTTATAGTACAAGCAATGCATATTGCTTTAAAAATACATAAATGGGTTTAAAAAATATAATTAAATACTGAAGCAGCTATGCTGTTTTTCATGAGCTGAGAAAGAATTCAGGACATAGACACATGTGGCTGGGTTAGGAGTGAAAAGTTTAATAAACAGAAGAAAGCAGAGAGGAGAGCAGCTCACTGCGAGAGAGAGAGAGAGAGGAGAGAGAGAGAGAGAGAGAGACATCCCAAAAGAGGGGGAGGTGGTGGACTGCAACAGTTTTTATAAGGAGGCTGGAGATGGTGCTGTCTGATTTTCGTAGGGCTAACAGACTTGTTTGGTCAGGGATGACATGTACATAGTGCTTGGGGAAGCTGGTCACCCACCCTAATCTTATTATGCAAATGGTATTTCTAGTTTAGCAGCGTTATCTTGTCTTTTTCTTACTGTACAAATGGCTGGCAAAAAGAAGGGAAGATGGAGTGACATTTTGAGTATGTATAACTCCCGGTATCTATGTGAGCAGCTCGATTTTACAGGTTTCTCTTTGTTAGAAAGGATAATAATTTAGGGCTGTTTTTTATTAAAAAGAAAAGCCTTACCAAGGACTCCCATGCCTTTACTATCTGCCCAAGAAATTTCTTCTTAACTTCTATATTATTTCCCCCTCTGGAGTGATAACCTTAACTGCTATTACGGGTGTTGGATGATGACTCTTTCTACTTCCTGCTGAAAAGGGGTGTCATGTGGGGAACAGTAGCTAGGGTTCCTCCTGGGTTGATCTAAGCGTTCTCAGAACAAAGCTGTGTCCATGTGTGGTTTAGTCTGTAGCACCATTTGGAGTTTGATTGCTTTGAGTCATTTCAACGGGATGTGATAATGGTTTGCCTTTACTAGATGCTGCTGAAACACTGATATAAAAGTAACATTCTTTTTAGAATAAGTGGAATTGGATTTGGGTGGCTGGAATAACTTTAGTGTTAGCCTCAGCTAAATCATTCCTGCACTTATCAATCCCATCATGACTTACACAGACCACCTAAGACTTGCTTAAACCTTCTGACTTGTCCTAATATAGCTTGATTATAACCCATCTTTTGAGAAGGAACAAAAGAAACAACACTTTTCTTCAAATGACAAAATTCCCAGAGTATTTAGAGTTAAGAACATAAGTGACAGAGAAATTTAGTTATCTCTGCAGTTTACTCTTTAAATTATGATGATAGCATATATTAGACATTAGAATTTTAGAAATGCCATACAATTTTGGAACATATACTAGTATTATTCACCAAAATATAACTTGAAGAAGATTGGATTTCATTTTGACAATCTCACGTGACTAGACATGTCAAATAATCTTGTTCTCCTTGATTACACTTGCATTTCACCAATAATCCCTAAGACTAATTTTATTTCTTTAAGATTAAAGCCATATGAACTAAAAAAAATTTAAGTGCTTATTTTTCTTTAAGCCAATCAATATGAGCTATTTCTAGAGACATTATACATAACACATATATACAACACAGACAGAAGATTCAGCACTTGTAAGATTTTCTTAATTGGAGTACTGGCTTCAGGGTGGAGCCACTGGAGAAACTGGGCCAGGTAGCATGCATTTTTAAAACTGTGAAAGAAGAACAAACACCAAAGGAAAGTCTGTGGATTCCAATTAGGGTTTTCAAGAGCTATTGCCTCTCTTCCTATTGGGAATGGTGTTTTCCCAATTTCTTCACTCTCCCTATTACTTCTTTTCATTTTAGGCCTACTATAAGAGACATACTGCTCATCTCCAAATTTCTCTGCTGTCTGCAGAGCTTCCTGCTTCTCAGCAGCAGTTAGGGTTTGGCTTAGGAGAAGCATGACATGCCTCCATGAGAGGTGAAATACCTGAGTTAAATTTTGGAAAGCTTCTGTGTACCTATCAGGGTCATTAGAAAATTAGCCCAAGTCTCCCTTTATTTGTCTAACGTCCTTTAATGAGAAGGGAGCTTGAAGGGGCCCCAAATAAGGGTGATTCTCAGAAGATTCCCCTGTAAGTTGCTTCTCTATTTTCCAGGACTTATTCTCTTTGTCCCTGCCTGATATGATTGCTAAAAGGGCTGAGTTGATTTTATAACACTTGAAAAGGTCTAGTAAAAATGTCATGTCCTTGTTCCAAAAAAAAATGAGCCACCTTTTCTTTAACATTCCAGAGTTAAAGGAGTCCATATGCACTCCAGGGGAGTGCAGGCTGAAGATGATACCCATCTAGAAAGAGAAGTGAGAAAAATGCATCCCTTTAGTCTTTTGGTGTGACCCAGGTTGGAAAGAAAAACAGAAGAGACTTTCCCCCTGCTGTTTTCCCTCTGTGGTCCCTGGGTCCTGGCCTCTTGTTGAATGTCCCATTCATGGTTGCAGGCATGATCCCAGCCATGGAACTAGAGACATTAAGCAATTGGGGCTATCCACACTCACCCAAGTGGCTGTAGTCCTCTGCCTGTGATTTGCTTTTGACTTCCTAGACTTGTGTGACCTTCCTGGCTCACCGAAAAATGTGTTTACCCTTATAGAATGGTTCCAGTTAACTTCCAAACTTAAAATCACCTTACTAATTAAGTACCACTCTAATTAAAGGCAGAATGGGTGTCTTAAAATAATGTAGAAACAAAATGGCCATTTTTCTGCTGATGGGACAGTATCAAGAGTAAAATTTGGCTTTGGAGGATATTTTACCCCTAATTATTGAAGGCAGAATTTTCTCATTAACAGAAGCAGCATGAAGCATGGTTTCCTGTAGAAAGGTGCAAAAAGGGGAGAGAAATGGGAAGCTGGGGTCTTTTGTTAAAGAACAGACAATGTACCTCATGGAGAGAATCCCTTTTCAACCAGGTGAAGCTGTTGACTTTAAGACACCACGCTCTCTCTAGACTGAGGGCAGAGTGACCTTGACATGTTATATGCTCTCCAGACCAGAGGCTGAGATAGAAGTGGTAGGTGGAATCCCTATCTTCCTAGAAATTCACAAAGACACCTTTCCTTGAGCTATATAACCTGTTACTATGACATTCCCTGATCTTGCCAAACAAGATTATTTCTGTGAACTATAAAACTTCCCGCACATTTCACACACAGAGAGGATAAGAGATATGATGGTCATAAACAGGAAAAGAGGAAGTTACTATAGGAAAGTTGGAGATCCTGTTGTTGACACTTCATTGGGGGTAATCAGAGGCTGGGGTAACCTAAAACCTTTGAATAACACTGGGGGGGTAGTCCCATCTAGAAACCTCAGTTTCCCTAGGACTTTTTTCAGCCCCATACAATGGGTAGGTCCTCCAAGAAGGGCCCAAAATGGGGGCTGAGAGCCTTGAAATAAGAGACACAGTTGGTGTCCACCTCTCTACTGTTTTGAATATTGTACCCTGGTATCTTGGACAGGCCCCCATTATAAAACAGCTATGCTGTCTGGGGTATATACCCTGGGACATGGACACATGTGGGTGGGTTAAAAAGTGGAAGGTTAATAGACAGATAAAAGGAGAGAGGAGAGCTGCTCCTTGTGTGAGAGAGAGAGAGAGAGAGAGAGAGAGAGAGAGAGAGAGATGTCCTAAAAAGGGAGTTGACAGTGGACTGCAGCAGATTTTATAAGCAGGCTGGAGAAGGTGGTGTCTGATTTACATAGGGGTCACAGATTGGTTTGATTAGGTATGGCATCTACATAGTACATGGAGAAGGCTGGTCATCTTATGTAAATTAACTTTCCAGTTGCTTGTCTCCATCTGTCTGCTTCTTACTGTGTATTTGGCCAATAAAGAGAAAAGAAGATGGAGTGGCCATCTTGAACATGATTGGCACAACTGCTTGTATCTATGTGTGCAGCTCGATTTCACAAGCTGCTCTTTAATGTTTAGAAAGGAAAATAATTTGGGTCTGCTTTTTATTAAAAAGAAAAATCTTACCGAGAACTCCCATACACCTACTATCTGCCTAAGTAATTTCTTCTCAACTCCTATATCAATATCACAACCTACCACTGTTACAGTAGGTAGCTATTCAGGCATAAGCAGGGCAGGAGATGGCTACACCCCACTCCACTAGGAATGTCAGGCCACCATCACGTGATGATCAGGCAGTTCTGTCTGACCATTTCTAAAATAATAATTGGTCACAGCCAGTGCCAGGGAAAGGCAGTTTCCCAATAGAAACTGGTGGTTGGCAGCTTCCTGATAAAATCTCAGAAACTGGGCAACTGGACTCAATCATGCTTATTAAGAGGCAAAATAGCAGAGTTTAACTGGTATATGACCTTGTGGGGACATTCCACTGGAAAAGGGATGCCAGCTGCTGGAAGTAGGATGGCATATAAAACTCTAGGTACAAGGTTAAATAGGGCACTTGACCTCCAAGATGCCCCACTGGCCCTCTTCCAAGTGTATTACATTTTATTTTCTTTTTATTCCTCTCCTAAAGCTTTTTAATAAGTTTTACTCTTGTTCTACAGTTTGCTCTGATCTCCTCTTCTGCCTTATGTCACTCAGTAAAATTCTTTCTTCTGAGGAGGCAAGAATTGAGGTTGCTTTAGACACATATGGATTCACCACTAGTAACTCAGATACCTGCCAGGGATGACATCATTTGGATTTTCCAGTCTTTTGTCTTTGTTTGGCCATATTGGAAGAAGAGAAATTCTCTTGAGCCACACATAAAATACACTAACACTAATAATAACTGATGAATTAAAAAGAAAACAAAGCAAAAATGTTTCATAACGTTTTAAGACAGTTTTCAAATTTGAGTTGAGCTGCGTTTAAAGCCACCGTCTTGGGTGATATGTAGCCTGCCGACTTCAGGTTGAAGAAGCTTGGCTTATCACTGTGTGATGTTAATAATTCAACCAGTATTTATTGGATACATGTTCACAAGCCAAGTGCTAGATTTGTGAATCTGCCAAACACAGATGCCACACTGATAAAACTTAAAGCCTGAAACAATACTTTTGTACCACTACAAGAATTTCTAATCTTACCATGCATAGTGCTTGCTTTCAGGAAGAAAAAAAAATCCTATGCTATAAATTATCATTATTCTGAATACTTAATAAAGCAGTGATACTCATAGTGTGGTCTATAAGCTAACACCCAATTATAAACTGTCATTGGAACTTACCTGCATAAATTTTCATGGCAATGTGACAGAGTATATTTGTCACATCTAATAATGTGGGCTCATACTTTTATAGCTTTGCTTTTATTTCATTTTTATTTATATCATTATATAATTGTTTGAAAACAATTTTTTTTTAAAACCTGACCTTTCTCTCAGATAGGTTGTGAAGCACTATAATATAGCCTTGCTACTCAAAGTACAGTGTTAGGAAAAATAATTTTGACATAACTTGAAAGATTGTCAGAAATGTAGAAACTCAGGTCCCAATGCAGACCAAATGAGTTAGAATCCATACTTTAACACTGTACTATGTAATTAGTATTGTGAACCTCAAAATCTAAGACGGCCTCATTCAATTTAGAATGTATATTTTGTCAAGATTAAGTATATGCCTCTGACATAGCCTCAGGAGGTCCAGATGATATGTGCCTAAGGTAGTTGATGCATAGCTTGCTTTTACACATTTTAGGAAGACATGAGACACCAATCAACATATGTAAGATATTCATTGGTTTTGTCTGGAAAGGCAAGACAATTTGAAGCAGGTAAGGCACTTCCGGGTTATAGGTAGGTAAGAGTCAAATGATTGCATTCCCTTGAGTTTCTTAATAGCCTTTGCAAACGAAGCAATCACATTGAGACAGGGTGTCACTCTTTTGCCCAAGCTGGAGTGCAGTGGCACGATCTTGGCTCACTGCAACCTCCACCTCTTGGGAGTTTCCTTGTGGACAAATTGTAAGGAGGGTATGTAGCATTTTTATTTGTAGCTGTCTTTTTTTAGGAATAGAATAGGAGGCATGTTTGCCCTCCAAAGTTTTCAGATTGGCTTTTCCATTTAGCTGATTCTGGGATCTTGAGATATATTTTCCTTTCACAGTATGTACATCAAATTTTAACAGCCAATGAAGATGATGTACATTTACCCTGAAAGTTTCTTTGTGCTCTTTTGTAGTCACTCCACCCTGCCACCGAACTCCACTGTCACATCCTTAGGTAATAATAGGGGTAAAAGAAGCAAGCTCTTCTGTTACTTTAGATTAGTTTGCATTTTCTAGTATTTGTAAAATTGTACATCGTGTATGATCTTTTGCCTGGTTTCTTTCACGGAACATAATTTCTTTGTAAGTTATCTATGTTATTGCATATGTTTTATTGCTTAGTATTTTATTATATGAGTACACCACAGTTTAGCCATTTCCCTGTTAATGGACATTTGGTTTGTTTTCAGATTATTAGTTATTATTAGCATGCATATGATTAGTATGCATTAATTGTTATTAGCCTGCATTAGCCTAGAAGTATGCATTTTAATTGCATATATATTTTTTAAATTACACATTATATAGTTATTATCTTTAGCAATTATCTTATTTTGGTAAATATACATAACATAGGATTTACTATTGTATGCTTTTAAGTGTATAATTTTTAAGTGTACAATTCAATGGCATAAAATACATTCATATTGTTTTCCCACCATTGCCAATATTGATCTCCAAGACTTTTTAGTCATCCCAAACTAAAAGTCTGTTCCCATCAAATAATAATTCTAATTCCTCTATGTCCCCAGATCCTGATAACTATTCTTCTGTTTTCTATCTCTCTTAATTTGTCTACTATTTTATAGGTACCTCTTACAATTGGAATCATATATTAGTTATCCTTTTGTTTCTGTCTCATTTAGCATTATATTGTCAAAGTTCATTGTTGCAATATGTATCAGAATTTTATTTTTTTGTTAAAGGTAAATAATATAACATTGTATACATATATGTGCATTAGATATGTTTATATGTCACATTTCAGTGCACAAATTATGAATTTTTATAAAGTTCAATTTTTGTTGCCTGTGCTTTTGATGTCATATACTAAAAATCAGTGGCAAATTCAATAATAAAGCTGTTTCACTACGTGTTTCCTTGAAAGAGTATCAGAATTTCAACATTTACATTTAAGTCTTTGATCCATGTGAATACATTTTTGTATAAAGTAAAAGTTCAATTTATTCCTTTGCAGGTGGATATTTACTTTTTCCAGTACCAACTGTTAGGAAAAAAACTATCTTTGTTCTATTGAATGCTCATGGCACCTTTGTCAGAAATCAATTGACCACGTATATGAGGGTTTATTTTTGGCCTCTCTATTTTATTTTACTGACCTATGTCTGTCCTTATGCAAATACCATGACTTTGATTACTGTGATTATTAAAGCTTTTTATTAAGTTTTAAAATTAGAAAATGTGAGTACTCCATATTTGCTCTTCTTTTTCAAGATAATTTTGGATATTAGGGCCACTTAATATTTCATGCCAATTTTAGAATTATTTTTTCAAAATTACCATGAATTGCTCAAGAGTAACAATAAACAAATGAAATTTTATTAATGATTTTCATGGATACTGAAACTGCAGTTGCATTTCAAAAAACTAAATGAAGTAAAGAAAAAGGATGTGTAAACTGGCCAAGCACAGTTGCTCATGCCTGTAATCCCAGAACTCTGGGAGGCCCAGGAGGGGGGATCACTTGAGGTCAGGAGCTGGAGACCAGGCTGATCAACATGGTGAAACTCCATCCCTACCAAAAAAAAAAAATATATATATATATATATATATATATATATATATATACACACACACACAAATTATTATACGGGTGTGGTGGCACATACATCTACTCCCAGCTAGTTAGGAGGGTGAGGTGGGAAAATCTCTTGAACCCAGGAGGTGGAGGCTGCAGTGAGCTGAGATCGTGCCACTGCGCTCCAGCTTAGGCAACAGAGTGACACCCTGTCTAAAAAATATTCTAAACTGATTAGATTTGTAGTACAACAGATGGGAGGTAAGAGTAACAAAAATCACTTTAGTTGGTAAATTCTAGTAAAATAGCTTTTCCTGTTTTGTAGATATGCTCTGTGATCTGCCAGTTTGAAACTTTGCTACAATGATAGGAAAAATAAGTGAAAACTGAAATCATAAAATTTGTTATGTTGACTCTAAAGTACTTTAAATTGTAGTCTCTTCCATATGATAGCTAGATCATATTTTATGTGATGCATTTGAGCAAAATATACAGAATTCAGCATACCCTAGCAATTACCAACTTTTCTAGTGTCATACATTATCCACTGCTCCTGTATTTCTCTGTCATTGAGTAACATAATTATAATACTGGATGTTCTTTATTTTCTTTGAAGCTATCCTTCATTTCCTGGTTTGCAACGCAGTTAAAAATATGTTGATATCTTAAAAAATGTTCAGTGTAAAATGAACACATCCCTGCTTGCTTATTTTTAAGGACAAATAAAAATACTACTTTGATAATATGATTTCAACCTGTGTGAATTAGACCATATTGATTATACAAATGGGCTATATTTTTATTACAAAATACAGAGAATGATTAAGCAAACTAAAAATTAGAAACAAAATATAAAGTTTAATATCTAGGTGAAGTATATTTCTGTTCTTTCGGTCAATAGTTTTGTGTGTAATCTTATAATTTATAGTAATTATTATACTAATTTTACTTAGAAAATTTAGTTTCTATGACATTAACTTGAAACATTTAAATTTGCTCACATAATGGAAACTCATAATGTTGAGGTTAAAAAGTAAGTTTGTGAAGTACAGAATCCAGCCAGATATGTCAGTAAACTGTTTGAAACAGATACATCGTCAATAAACATCTAACAATTCTGTTCTTAAGTTTTGAAAAATGTAGTATCTACCAATAAAGAAAAAAAAAAAAAAAGAAATGTTTGGACTCTTAAATCTAATGTCCTCTTTCAGTTTTCTTTCTACTCTTCTGAGACATCTACATCATATACTCATTTCAACTTCCTCCTTGTAAAAGAAACACAAAGAAAATCATGTTTCATCAAAAAATTAAACTGTGGGTAAAGTTCAAGTATAAACATTTTAAATACAGCATAGCCAGTATTCTCAGGGCAATATTATTTCTTAAATTAAATATTGATGCATTTTGTATCATATTGCTGCGGACCGAGATATATATATATATATATATATATATATATATATATATGATAAAAGTTATATATATATGATATATATGACTGAGATATATATATATGTAGGTGATAAAAATATATATATGTATATGTATATATATACGTGTGTGTGTAGGTGATAAAAGAGTTGTGCAAACAGAAAGGTCTTCAGCAATATACATTTCCCTTGTCAAAATGTCTACTTATTTTAAAATTTATTTTTAGATTTGATAATGAAACTCTTAAAGAGATGTTAGAAAGTAATAAACATGTTTAGAATTCACCGGCAAAGAAATATTTTTGAAGGTTTCATTTCAACTGTTTTGGGGTTTTTCTGAAGGAGAGATTTGTGTGTTTTTTTTCCATGCCTGTTTACCATTATTTCTTAAGGAGTGATGTGCGCAATGGTTCAGCTAAAATAACATAGAAAACATTATACACAATTTGGAACCCAAAGCTCACATGTGAAACAGTTTCTGAACTTCCTGAAAATTTCCTTAAATGCCACTAATATTGCTCTTTACACATCATTACTTTAATACAAGTATTTATTTTTTTACAGACATGATGTCTTCTTCCTTTCTGAATGTTGACTCAATTTTTTCAAACATTTACTGTAATTATTGTTATTGTACTTGTTTTCTGCTTTTTTTTCTGATTAAAATCTACAAAGGTGAAAAGTCAAGCTTCTTTGAAAGAAGTTGGACAAGTTCATAATTTCCTGATTCCTAAACTCATATAGCAATTAAAATAAGAAGTCAAAATATAAAGGTTAGCAAATGTCTCTTTAATGAGAATGGACTTGAATATAATTCAAAAATATAAAACTCTTTATTTTTAAATTATCTTTTAAAACTTTCAAACAGATATAATTTACTTGTAGCTAAACATAAAATGTCAGTTGTAGCTAAACACAGAAAATTATTCAATGAAAGTAATGTGAACTTTTTTTTCTGCAACATACAACACATGCGCAACTCAATAGACCATTCCTTTCTTCAAGAGTAGCACCTAGAGTGGTAATAATGAAGCTCTTATTATTTTGGTGACGACCAAGTACTATGTTTAGAACCAGCTGCAAAAGGAAAATGTCTGGGAAGTTCAGTCTTCAGTTTGGCAGGCATGGGTTTAGCTTAGTTTAGCTATAATTTCTATTGCTTTAGAGAAAATGAAGGATATTCTGTTTTAGCATTTATGAATAAACACTGACATATAAAATTGCAAAAAGGACTCTGTAGAAAAATGTGCCCACTCACCTACCTACCTCTTACCAGTGTACCTCCTGTTTTATAACTTGCTAAAGACAACACTAATATAGACAACTCAACTCTAGTAGTCCTCTGCCTTACCTTAATTTCAGGAGTAATTATTTCATTGCTTGATGCTATCTTATCTCTGGTCCTGGTGTAAATTTCTTTCTAATTACAAAATGTCCTCCATATTGTTTTAGGATATGTTGCCAAAATTTGGGCTGAATGCATTGTTAATGAATTTTGTACTGTTTTCACATCAGTAGATCTGTAACTCTTCAGCCTTGGATAAGAAGTGTACGTGTATACCTTCTTTGCTGACAGATGAACATCTGCTTCAGATGTTCAATGGCTATCTTATAACAGTAAGAAATGGTGTTATGTTTTCCTTTCTCCCAGAGTCATTATTTACTCAAATATTGTTACTTAGAATGTCAGCTGTTAGGATCTCAGGTTTATAGAACAAATGGCAAAAAATCAAAACAACAAGCCAAGGGCAGTCTATTAAAAGACTTAAAGTATGTTGAGTTAATATTTATTTACATTTCACTGATTTTTTTCTGGTGAAGAAGGCATCTTAATAGGCAATGAGGTTATAGATCAAGAATTACTAAAATATCCTAATAAGGAAGGATTTAAATCTAACAAAATTATCAAAGAAACGTTTTTAAGTGGCATATGCTGATTCTAATAAGAGTAACAAAAATGAATGGATGCACAGAAAACACTATTTTTTATTGTAGATACATGCAGATATCATAGAGATTCATTTGAACAAATCTTTGTCTGGTTAAGAGCAGGGGAAAAGAATCCCAGGTGTTAGGAAGACCATGTACTGACATACAGTCCATTCTGCTACAGCACATTCTTGTACTGTTAATTAGCTCATGCATGATAGAGAAGGGAAATTTCAATTTCCAAGCACTTTACTGTTACACAGAACTTACATTGAGAGTTTGGTTTACATGCATTTTAGTAGGCTATCAATTTTATGCATTACTTTTCTAATATTAAATGTTACAGTATAATTATAGAATTCAGAATGCCTAAATTCTATTTGTCTATGTTTTTAATATGCTATGATTTTAAGCTAGGCTTTAGAGGTAAGGTCTGAATACTTTCCAGATTGACTCTTAAAACATTCCACAACCAGTGAATAAATCACCTTGAATTAGGATTAAAAGAACATCTCTTCAGATTACCCAACTTGATACTTAAATGTATTCTGTGATAAGAATAAATCATCCTTAAGATAATAACCACAGTTAAGAAGCATACTTGAGAAAATAAAGAGCTATCCTGTTTTTTCTTTCAAAGTTTGAATCAAAGCTAAATGTCTTCTGAAATACGAGGCATTCTGCCAAACTCTGCAGGGAATGTCTTCTGCAGTTACCATCACATGCAAATGACCCCTTTCTTACACAGCAAGTTAACCTTTCATACTAAAAATGATATTAGCTCAGTCAATGAATTTTTACTTGATCTTGTAATCATTCTGTTCTGCCTGTTAAAAAAAATGTGCCTGGCTTTCAGGTATCTATCGAGTGTCTCTGCAGAAGTTTCACATTAATTGCTTTACATCATTACCATGACTTGTATGTAGAAATATGCATATCAAGCAGAAATTAGATTTCTAATTAAACAGTCCATATTAAGGCTGACTGCCAAATATGAATTAGTCTTAAAGGTATTTATAGAGAGATGTTGTTTCTAGAATATTTGTGTTTATATCCTCACTAGCCAGGGAATTATCCAACAAGGTGCTAGCATAATTCCTCTACTATGAACAAGCAGATTATTTGTTTGCTTATTTGTTTTTGGAAGCTGATAACAATTAAGTGGGTGCATGCATTCATGATTTAGCCCTTAGGAGTAATTCTAATCAAAGAATTTCAGAAGTATCAAGGGCAATGGCATAGCTACTGTGAAAGGAAATATCAATCAGGCAGAAACTTTCCAAACTCTTCAACATGAATATTATACTACTGAGAAGTGGCTGCTTTAACTATGGTTTTCATTTTTTCTCAACCCCCAAAACACACTAATAAATACTGGAAGATTTGGTGATACTCTGTATTCGATAACCTAATAGGAATTGAAAAGCTTAATACATATTTCCAAAATTATTTACCAATAACTGTCTCTGATATCTTGGATTTTACCATTTAGATATTTCTTCCTTTCCCTTGAACCCCAACTAACATTATTCTGTGACACTTCACTGATGGATATGTTTTAAAGTATAAAGATCTTTTAAAAAATGTAAAAGGATAGTAGCAACTCAATGTTGAATTAATTAGTTTCCAGAGAGGAGTCATTAAGGACAGCAGGAGAGTACTTGATGACCTGGACAAAAAAAGGAGGAAATAGGAATAACTTACAAAATAGGGTTGTTCTATAAACTAAAAGAAAACTTCACCTAATTTAAAACCTTTCAAGACTGTTTGAAAATGAATGATGACCCCCATTAGTAAGCGATTATTTTTAAAAAGGAATTGTGAAGTGGATTTTAATATTCACCAATAAGCATTTAGAGCAAATTATATTGAGATATAAGTAATGTTATAAATAACTCATATTATCAATGTTTTAATGAGAAAATACAAACCACTACTCAAGGAAACCACTACTCAAGAAAACAAGAGGTGACATAAAAAAAATGGAAAAACATTCCATGCTCATGGATAGGAAGACACAATATCATGAAAAAGGCCATACTGCACAAAGTACAATTTACCATTGACTTTCTTCATAGAATTAGAAAAAAACTACTTTAAATATCATATGGAAACAAAAAAGGGCCCATATACCTAAGACAATCATAAGCAAAAAGAACAAAGCTGGAGGCATCATGCTACCTGGCTTCAAACTATACTACAAAGCTACAGTAACCAAAACAGCATGGTGTGGCTACCAAAACAGATATATAGTCCAATGAAACAAAATAGAGGCCTCAGAAATAATGCCATACAGCTACAATCATCTGATTTTTGACAAACCTGATAAAAACAAGCAATGGGGAAAGGATTCCCTATTTAATAAATGGTGTTGGGAAAACTGGCTAGCCATATGCAGAAATCGGAAATGGGATGCCTTCCTTACATATTATACAAGAATTAAC